>APFE031450208.1:0-16981 GCA_000404065.3 Pinus taeda | reverse complement strand
ACACCTATCAAATCTGAATATTTTCATATGATTTTCAATATACAAAGAACTCGACCTCTGACTAACGATTTGTGTCATTAATTGTCCGCTACTGGCACTGTAGAGAGATACACACACAAACCAATTGATTGCTCGAAGAAATTAATGCATGTAACAGATCTCAGATCTCAGATTTGGTTCTCCTTAATTGCCTGTGTGTGGTTTCAATGTTTTTCGCCACTATTATGGCAGGGACGAGGCCATAGACAGCCGTAGGGGCACCAGGACTGGTGTTGTAACTAAATCTTGTAAGCCTGAAATTTTCAAATCTTCTCTTAGAAAAACTTGTATTAAAAAAAAATTCACTTGCAAAAACCTGCTTGTCAGCTTAATATAAACCTGCACTTGCGAAAAGATCTTTTATTCCTTATCAAATGTGTAGTCTGTCCAACTGCAGGTTGTCAATATTTTTGGTAATTTCAAATTGGGTCGGTATACTTCTATTGAAGCTGTAGGTACAGTTGTAGAGACTGCTTTGTTGACTGAGATTTCAAACAAGGATCATAACATTATTGATGAACTTCATGTCATGGAAAATGAAGCATTTTAAAAAAAAGCAGATTTATTAGACAGCGAGTTTTAAATGAACATTCTGAACAAATGGAGTAGGAATTTAAAAACCCGCGATCCCAATTGAGTAGGAAATGAACATTCTGAACAAATGGAGTAGGAATTTAAATGGAGTAGGGTTTTTTTTGCAGAGCGATCCCAATTGTCTTCATAGCGGGCAGATTCGAAAAATTGCACACCATTTGAGGGATTTTGCTGGTTCTTCCAAGAGGCGATACAGAAGCCAAACGTAAAGTGATTTGGAAATGAAGCCAGAAAAGGATTTCGATGCTAAAAGGAAAACCTCACGAGAATAAGCATATTTTCGATCTCACCTTTATTTTCCGCGGCAATGCATGCTACAGGTGACATAAAAAAATTGCAGACTTTCTCCACTAAAATATGGGAGACCACCCATTTCATTTGCCAAGGCCGCGAATTGAACAGAGGCAGGGAATTTTATTTTTATATACTTCTAGTTCTCTGTCGAAAACCATCATGATCAACACAAGGAGATGACAATTGAGTTATGGCTGTTTGCAGCCGAACCTTCTGACACATAAATTTTACATCTAGCTAAGTCTTATTCTTATTCTTATCAGCTCTATGCTCATCTACAAAGCAAGCCATGTGCTCATCTATAAAGCAAGCCCAAGGCCAGGCCTTTCAGTAATGAAAAACTTATATTGTGTGTTCTCCATTCTTATTTGTGATCTCTGTCTTGTTCTCCATTTGTCTGTGCTCCTCTGCTGTGTCTCTCTGCTGTGTCTCTCTGTGCTTCTACCTCTGATTTCATCAACTGGTATCAGAGCTAACATAATGGCTGTGAGGGATCGAACCCTGTCCACAAAACTTTCTGTCTGCTGGCTTCCACAGGGTAATTCCCGGTATTCTTCTAATTTCACCCACCTGTAAGGAACAGTTGACACCCCTCTTTCCAATTCAGGGAAGGGATGTACCTCTGGTCTCGGATGTCGCTGTCTACAAATTTGGTGTGATTCTGTCCTGGAAACTTTTCCATCACGGGGAACAAAAGCCTGCAATATTTTTTCGGCAACGAGGGCGCAGATTCCACCAAGTGTCAGAGGCTATTCGCAATGGCTCCTGGCCGAGCATTGGGAATTAGGGACCGCAGACGCCTGGGAAGAGCTGGAATAAGATTGTTTATTAGAGTCGTTCATGATAATGAAATGTTCGAGGGCCATTGATTTGGAACGCGAAATTGAGGCGACAAGCCTTAAATTTTAGAGCTCGATCACAAATGATCGGCACCTCGAGAGCCATTTGGATTCCTTTTAAGTTATTGTCGTAAGGGTTCTTTTAACTTGCATTAAGGAAGTGGAAAATGTCGTATTTTTTTAAAAGTTTGGAATTTTAACAAAAAGCAATGGAAAAATTATTTAAATAAATAAAGGAAAAAAGTCATAGCTTGAATCTATTTTACTCGTGAATTTATCAAGCTTCGAGAGGTATCAAATTTTTTGAGGTGCAAATCTCTTTTTTGAGTTAAAAATTGACGAAAGGTTTGCACATCGAGAGATTTGATCCCTCTGGACATTTATAGATTTGGGGTTAAGAAGGATCTAGATGGGTTTAGTAGCGCAGTCATACAAAATTTGTTGAACATACAATAATTTTGATCATTTTAAGTATGTTAAATATGTCTAATAATAATTTGGTCAATTTAACTTTAACTTTGCTTAGTTACCTCAGTTTTTTGAGATGAGAGAGACTTTTAGTAACTTGAATGATGAATTAAAAATTTAAAGTGCAAAGTGAAAATGTAACAATGTTGAATCATAGAAAATGTGAATAATGAGAATATAGTGAATTACAAACAATCTTCATTTTTGATCAATCTGAAACTATTTTCTTTTACTATTCTTATTGTCGCACCTATTAGTTATTCTCTATTACTGCGTTTGAATACAAAGTGATTAACAATGATGAATGATGGAAAATGAAAATAATAAGAATGTAGCCAATTACAAATAGTTTACAGTTTTAAGAAGAAGACATTTCAAGTAAGTGAACATTTTATGTAGGATGAAAAATCAAATATTGTGTTTATCATTGAGTTGTTATAACAAAGAAGTCAATTCACGCCATGAATAATGTTTATGTGCACACACAATGAGAGAGAGTTTGTATGTTTTGGGGGTGAGATAGAGATATAGATAGAGGGGGGGAGAGAAGGAAGAAGAGAGAGGCAAATACAGGGAGGGGTGAAGAGATATAGATATGGAGAGAGTGAGTGTATGTTTGGGGGGTGAGATAAAGAGATAAGGGAGAGGCAATGGGAGATATAGATATAGATGGAGGGGGAAGAGACGTGCTTACACTGAAATCAATGCACACTATTAATCTAATTACTTTGAAATTTATGTACATCATACATCTAGTTGCATCAAATCATAAATAAACATCTACACTGAAATCAATGCATCTAGTGCAAACAATCAAATAGGATTAAAAATCAACATCTACACTAAAATCAATGCATCTAGTGCAAGCAATCAAAGAGGATTATGAAATCAATATCTACATTGAAACCAATGCATCCAGTGCAATGAATCAAATAGGAGTAGAAATCAACATCATCATTCAAATTAATGCATCTAGTGTAAGGTATTAAATAGGATTAGAAATCGACATCTACATTGAAATCAATGCATCTAGTGCAAGCGATCATATAGGATTATAAATCAATATCTACACTAAAACCAATGCATCCAGTGCAAGTAATCGAATAGGAACATAAATCAACATCTACACTGAAATCAATGCATTTAGTATAAGGTATTAAATAGGATTAGAAATCGACATCTACACTAAAATCAATGCATATAGTGCAAACGATCAAATACGATTAGAAATCAATATCTACATTGAAATCAATGCATCTAGTGTAAGTAATCAAATAGGAGTATAAATCAACATCTACACTTAAATCAATGAAAATTCTATGTCTATCTCCCTCACTCTCTCCTTCTCTTCCTCCCCCTCCCTCTCTACCCTATCTCTCCCTCCCTTTCTTTATCTTTCTCTTCTTCCCTCTCCCCTGCTTCATCTATATCGATATCTCCCTCCATCTCTCTGTATTTGTCTCTCTATCTCAGCCCCATAAACACATGTCACGTTCTCTTTCTCTCTCTCTCCCTCCCTTTCTTTGTCTCTCTCTCTCCCTCCCTTTCTTTGTCTCTCTCTTCTTCCCTCTGGACCCCTCCATATCTCTATCTCCCTTTGTCTCTCCTTCTTTATCTCTCTATATTATTCCGCATATACTCTTTCTCTGTCCATATCTATCTATCTATGTATCTCTCCCTCTTCTTCTCCCTCTCTCTCTCTCTCAGCCCCCAAACATACACACTCTCTCTCCATATCTATCTATTTATCTCTATCTCTCTCCCTCCCTCTTCCCTCTCTCTCTCTCCCTCTCTCTTTCTCTCTCTTCCCCTTTTAGTTAGTACTCTTGTCTCCTTGATCTCTTTTGGTTGTTACCCTTGGATCTTAGTCCCATGGGATCTCCTTTATTGACCATTTGGTTCTAGGTTGGTACTACTTGGGAAACCCTAACTTTGGGTGCATGGTCCTGCTCCTTTGCCCGCACATACTACTCCCTTTCCATTCACTATACCCCCATTCATCATTTCTCCCACCTTGGTCCACATTCCCATTTTGGGTCCACATAGGGTTAGCCTCCCTCTCCCTTTGCTCCCACCTTAATTCAAGCCTAGAATGATGCCACAGAGGTTGAAGCAACTAAAAAAGAAGAAAAAGCATAATTGGCCACATTTAACAGGAAATTGTACCACAAAATGCAAAAGATGGCCAACACAAAAATAGTTAGCACGTCGGAAAAAAACAACACATGAGCCCTACCCCATCCATGGCCATCACCCTGGTTCCATAGGCCCTAAATGAGCCTCCTCTATCATTCAGGAACCCATGATTGTCCCAACCCCTGGAGGGCAATGAATCGCCTTGCCTCAAAGGGGGTAATCGCTGTTATATTATACACATCATGCTCTTGTCCTTTGAGCCCCGGACAGTTAATTAAAGAAAATTCATAAAAGGTAAAAGGAATATAAAGAAGGGTGCACAAATCAAGGTTGGGGCATCTCATGTACCATGACTACTCCCTCCTATACATTATATACCAGGTATGGGCTTCCCCTTATCTAGCTACCCTTATGCCTCATTATGTGGCCCAGGGCTGCCCCTCTCATTCGCTATTCCATATCACCTATTTGTCACTTGCCACCCCCATTAGAAGGATGTACCTTGGACATACTATCCCCTATAAGGGCTGAAACCATGTAATAAGGTACTTGGCTAACCCCCTTTGGAGCTTGGAGACACTAGCACATGCCAAAGGCCACTACAGAAGGGCATGCCATTATGAAGTGCCCACTTTTCTATCCATGATTTGTAAGCTCTTTTACCTAATTATTCTAATGACTAATTGTATTGGAAGCCTAGGGGATACATCAGATCTTATGCAGGATCGCTGGTGGTTTCCGTTTCGGTTTGGCTTCCCTATATGGGATCCTGACCCCAAAAGGTCCACATTGGCACATGTAAGGTATGCATAGAGATCCATGGGCCTCCATAGCAACAAACAACACTCCACAGATCTTCATGGATGTTCACAGACTACTAATGATCCATTTTTGGGATGATGGTGACATGATTGGTACACTATGCCCAACAACCCCCATAGGAGCCCCACACTTTTGGTAGGTGTCCCAACACTTGTATGATGTTATGGTAGCATTCATTCCACCACTTGGACCATTGTGGAGGATCTACAGGCATTTCCGATTCAGATGGAGACCCATGGAGTCATTAATGTGTCTTTATACCCACTGAGAGCACGACATGTCTTCTACTTGGAAAACAAGGGGCCACCCCCTTGCCCATCATATTATGAGGAATTTATTCCTCAATATGACACTTTAAGATGTTATTGAGTCTTTAGAGGGCCCTATGACATGCACACATCATTATTTGGCCCCTTGTGTTGGGCATGGAATCCCCCCACAGCATGTTTTGGGGCTCAAAGCCCAAGTTTTGAGGAATATTATTGTAAAGCTCTGTGAATTGCGGGTGCGGAGAGCGGATTGTATGTTAGAGTCATAGGGCCGTCCGCCCTAAGTTTTGAATGTAGTGTCAGTCTACCCATGGTCCGCAAACCATGGGATTGTATAAATAGAGCGAGGCTCTAAGTTGTAAAGTAGAAAAGAAAATAAGAATTGAATGAATGGGTGGAATTTGATGGTTAGCAAAGTGTAGAGGAAAAGTCTAAGTGTTTTGGGTCATAGTAGTAGGAAGAGGCTTTGCAGTTGAGTGCGCAGAGGCTTAGTAGAGTCTGTAGCTAAGTGCACGGACCCCTGCAGCTGAGTGCGCAAGGTAGAGTCAAGTCTGTAACTGAAGGAAGAGAATAATAAAGAGAAGTTCTGTTACCAATTCTGTGTATCTGTTCTAAGCTATTACATGTTTTATGTTACTTGCAATTATATTGTTTAGTTATTGTGCACACTTGTATTGTGAATATTGTTAAGTATAACTGAAAGCGTACAAGTAAGTTAAGTAAATCAACTAATATCGAACGTTGAGTAGGGACTTGGGTAATAACACTGTTAGACCCCTGAATAAGGCTGCGCGAAGGCAGCATCTCAGGATGCAAGGTACGAGTAAGTGTGCGTAGCGACGTGTGCATTGGATCGAACTGTGGACCACTTGAAATCATCATACATCCCCAGGGTACAAAAACTTGGTTCTAACACCCTCCCATGCTACTTTGGGTGAGACCTTAGTCTGCACTCCGCAGACTGTTGCCGAAAGGGCCAGTAGTATCAAGATTTGTTTGGCTAAATCACTTTTGAACCTGGGTCGGGCCCCACTAAGGCATCAAATGGTTTCGTTTCCGGGACTGGGATCTGCATAAGGGATGTCTGATGTCGTGTCACTAGAATTCGACCAAGAAAGAAATTGAAAAGTGGTTGGACAAAAAAATTCACGAGTTCGCGGCGCAGGAAAATAGGAACTCGCAAGTATCAAAGGAATAGTGGTTAGAGTGCTATGTGTATACGGAAATCCACGAGATTTTCTTTGCATCCTTCCCTTTTGAGTTGTATTAGTGGATCATGAAGCTAGCTGACATTTAAGGGAGGTGTAGGCTTGACAAACCAATCGTGTGGACTCCGAAATTGGTGCACAGACTAGATGCATCGGAAGATAAGATCACACGCACTGTGGACCATTGGCTTGATCAGATTATAGGAGGGTTCAGCAATGAGTTCGCGATAGACACATCAATCAGCTACATCGAGGCAGAATGATGTTTCCTCAAAGGACTATGAGGTAAGTACATTAAATCTTTGAATACCTAGATTAAAATGCTACTGTGCGAAAAGTGGGTTATGCGAATAAATTAAGGTTTGGGACTACGCGAAGTGGGAAGATCTACAGAAATGGAAGTAGTGAAGAATTAGAGACCAATCCCTTGATTTCACCCTCGCGAGAGAGTGAGGAGGAGGTCACGAAAGTTTCTTCGAGAAGCGCTATCAATATGATAAGGCAGCGAATTCCGTGCATACCACCCCCACCTACACCACCACCGGTTTCACCATCATCACTTCCATCTCCGCCCACACCACCTCCGCCACCCACCCAGTTTAGTATGGCAAGCGCAATAAAATTACCGGTATTCAAAGGAGTAGGAAATGAAGATCCAGACCAATATTGGTTCGTGGTAAAGGTAGTATAGGAAGCGCACAGAGTCGTGGATGACAACATAATGAAAGCAACACTAGTGAGCGTGTTGCAGGACCACGCACTGACGTGGTACATTAAAGACTCTAATAACAATCCAAACACAGGGATCGCATAAATCCAAGCCGTGCTGAATAAGGAGTTTAACAAGCCAAAATCGGAGACATAATCAATTATTTGGTTTAAGGAGATCGCGATGCTTCCAGGCGAGACTCCCTGGGAACTGGATCAGAGGTTGAAGGAGATGATTCACGAAGCCAACATGACCTTGATGGATGCACAACACTGCGCATGGTTTGTATCATCCCTAACGTCGCATCTAAGGATGGCGCTGTCGTAGAAGAAGTTATCCACCCAGGCCGAAGCATTGGAGATAGCAATGAGACTACATGAAACCCCTATACAAGATCCTGGCCTAGGAGTTCAACAAATCCACGCACAACTGAAAAATTTATGTCTAGAAATGCAGGGTCTAAAATAGGGCAGGACAACTTGCCCCGAGGTGCGCGAGGAGGTATGGTGCATCAAATGCAAGGGATAGGGACATGACAAATATCACTGTCTAGTCTTCGCAACCTATTTGGCGGCAGGAGGGCCGATGCCATTAAGACCGGAGGCACAAGCAGGGCCAAGCACGACACCAACATTATGGTGCGCAATCTGTCAAATAGGAGGAAAACATGCTACAGACAATTGTCATCTCTTATAGAAGTATACACAGACGTCCCAACAATTTTTCTATAATTTTTGTAGGTTGGTAGGCCATGATGACCGCACCTGTAGAAGTTATGAGCTAATGATGGATCAAACCCCTACCTATAGGGTGCAGAATGAAACACGAGCCCTCGACCAAAATGCAGGAATGGTGCGCGCTCGATTTCAGGGGCGCGGCCGAGGTCGATGTGGAATGGGCCCAGGAAGAGGTCGTAGACAGCTGATTTGTTACAATTGCGGAGGGTCGGGACACTATGCTCACGATTGTAAAAATCCGACAAGAGCATCATGTTTATATGGTAGTCAGTTCGACCATGAACATTGTGCTTCGGAGCGGTATCACAACAAGAGATGACAAAGGTAAGCAGCCCGAAGAAAGTGCATGGGTTCACAAGGCTCCTACAAAGGAACCTGAATTTGATTTGGAGTGCACGAAGGAGACATTCATGGAAGCTAAGAAGAGCTTCACGAAGGCCTCCACTTCGGGTAGTAAGGATCAACTAGAACTAGATATGGATCCTTCAATGCTCACTACCTTTCTGGAGACATGTATGAAGCTGTTGCGTAACAGCAGGGCTATGAAGGGACTGCAGGAACTTATCACTAGGTGCACTGGGTCAGGAGAGCCATGCATATTACAAAAGCTCGGAAAACATATATCCTGAACAGGAAGGGAAATGAGGTTGACTGCACAAATCGGAGAGTATGAAATGGATCAAGTAATTCTGGATCTAGGATCGGAGTACAAAAGTAGACATGGGAATGCATGGGCAGGCCCGCGTTGTAATGGTCTCATATTCAATTGCAAATGGAAAACCAACAGAAGATCTTACCCATGGGAAGATTGCAAGGAGTAACGGTTGATATTGAAGGTGCGAGCGCGCTGGCGGATTTCGAAGTGATAGATATTGTTGACGATAGCAATCCCTATCCCACTCTACTGGGCATAGATTGGGCCACTAATATGGATGGAGGCATAAACCTGAAGAAGCGCAAAATGGTTTTTGAAAAAAAGTCACTACACATAGTAGTACCGCTAGATCCTACCGAAGGAGTACGATATACAGAACTTGTGCACGACGACGATAGTGATGATGATCTCGATTGTATCTACAAGATAACCGTGTGAGAGCAGGATTGAGTGAATCCGACAACAGATGGTAGGATTTTGTGGGAGTGTGACAACTCCTGCACTTCAGATTCAGATGAGAAAGTAGAACGATGGTAGAACTGGTCATTACGTTGTGTAGCAACAAAGGCAAAGGATCTACCCATGTATGATGGATTGACATCATTGGAGGAATTCCTAAAAAATTTGAAAGTGAAGTACCAGAACAACAATGGTTCGATGCTTTGAAATGGGCACTGCGTGCTACGCCCGCAAGGTGGTGGGGTACACACCAGGATAGTTTCAGGGATTGGCGTGACTGCAAAAAGTTGATGCTTACACAATTTGGAAAACCTCAGCTACGGATGAGAGCCAGTTTTGAGGGTGAAACAATTTTTGTGCCCACCTTTCTAGATGGATACAGGCATATGGTACGCAACCCGCACCAATGCACACCGCTCTCCTAATAGAAAATAGGAACAAAACGCAGAAGCAACAAAGACGAAGTGCACCAAGGATTATCAGCAGGCAAGCCTTTGACAAGGTGTGCGAAGTGCTGAACAGGGTCCACCATGTGAAATGCACTGAATGGGACCTGCACGTACCAGCGGTTTGATGGGCCTATAGGACCATGTGCAAAACCCTGACCACGAGAGAAATTCCAAAGCCGCGGTATGAAGTAGGGGTTGTAATCCGTGAAGAGCATGCGAAGCCGAGTCCGCATGTAACAACAACCATAGATTCAACCATAAGTGAAGCTCGAAACGAAGAAATCACACAGGTATGCGAAGAAAAACATATAAGACTTCAGGAAGAAATCTGAAGGGGAAACTTTAGACTTCGCGAACTTGAAAAGGACTGCGTATGGCTAAGAAAGAAAGGAATTTTACTGGATGTAGAGGTCATGCAGCTCGAAAATGAAATAAAGGGAGAATTTATCGTCAACAAACCAAGGACAACAAGGAAAGGTGCGTACGATCATTCTAATGATTTAGAGGACTATCGCCGGGAATTGGTTAGTCTATTTCCATGGCTAGGACGGCATATCACCAAACGTAGTAACCAGGGAAGCGCATTGCAAATAGTAGGACACGTGGCGTCGATTGCCACAATGACAAATGAGGATTTTCCGTGTACTATGCTGGAGGACGAGATGGAGCCCTGCATAGCTGGTGCAACCACCTGACTAGCCATAGGAAGCACAGTCTTAGTGCTCCAGGCAGTTGAAAGGGAGCACGGGAATATAAATTATTCTGTTTGGGAGCTGCGCGCTCTGAGAAGTGCGCGTAGGAGCAGAATGTCACAGGGTTCACAACCACGCATGAAGGGTTGTGCTGCCGTGCGGGTTGGCTAGGAAGTGACCATTGGTATCATTTTTCATGATGGGATGTCTGATTTGAGGCCAAATGGAGCAGGGGGCAGGCATTTAAGATGTGATTTATGGGAAAGATTTGGGAAAATATGCCGCCAAGAGAGCATTGATGGCCTGGAATTGGGGGGAACCGTCAAATTTGAATTCAAAAGGCGCTATAAAACTCAAAGGGCTAGCCAGAAGACAACACTTAGTCATTTGAGAATTGAGCAGTTGAGCAGAGCACAGAGTGTTGAGAGTCGAGCGAGAATAGAGCCCCTGAGTTTGTGAAAGATAACATACAATATAGAAATGATGACGACCACTAAGGATGGGTTGGGCATTGAAGAAGGAACCGCCAGCGAGGCTGCGCAGACCCCCATGGTACAAGATGTTCCCGAAGGTGCTGGGGTTGTGACAAAAATCCCCAAATCACCACGGACGCTGAGGCCAAAGAAAGACAAGTAGGCAATGGGACCAGTACACATGTCCCCGAGGAATCCGCGACATAGCAAGTTATCAATGGAAGAAAAAGGGAAGGCAATCACCATTGAAACAGATGAGGAGGAAGAAGACTTGCAGGCCGTAATTGCCACTGCAAAAGAAGAAGAAGACGTGGAGGAAGACATCCAACCATTGCGCTCTGCAGCGAAACTTCCTGCTTATGTCCCTCCGCAGAGAGAGAAGACCAAAATACTGAAGGATCTGGATGCAACGAAGAGCACACTCTAGACCCTGCTCCTCCCTGATGGAATTTTTTTTGAGGGCTTGCACCTAGGCCACGTGCCCACCATGAAATTTAAAGACTGGGACCTCGCAGACAGCGAGAAGATTCTGTACCTAGAGACAAAAAACCTAATGAAGCATAATACAAAAGGGGCAATGATAACATTAGAGCCGCGAAAATGGCTGCGCAATGTGGAAAAGGCCGGGTTGCTGCATTTGTTATGGATACCATATTTCCACCGCTTGCCCATCACCATTTTCGTCATCAGGAAGCTGCTCTGCCTGGTGCATGATGGGTATCTATGGCTAGAGGAGCTTATTCCCATCATGACAGACCTCATCCACAGTATTTCCCAACTCCCTTGTCAGGGAAAGGACCCTGTGACTATAGCCGAAAAAGGAAGCGATTTGGCTCTCACGGAAGCCATGAAGGCAAATTATAAACTGGAGAAAAAGAAGAGGGGCTATACCATCTCCAGCATCAAGGATAAGGGGGCGCGCGTAGCAACTCAACTCCTGGCCTGTAAAGTAATGAGAAAATTCCGTGCCGATGAGGTACCAACACCGGTGGTCGCGTTGGCCGAATAGTACGCGGAGGAGGTCCAATTCAACTGGGTTGAGTTCCTCTGTGAGGAGCTTTTGTTAAACTGTCGCGAGGCCCAAGAGCAGGATAAGACCTTCCACTATGCGTGGTTGCTCTTATCAATTTTGCTGGTAGTGGGAGAATTGCCGGAGGATAGTCAATTCCCGAACATTGACCGAGACTTACCAGAGGCCGCGAAGTATGCTTCGCTCTGGGCCACCAAGGATGCGAAACGGATTTGCGATACTAAAATTTTCTGGGTGCTCATGGAGGCGAGCATCCGAATGTGGATCAATATGAGGCCGCACCTGTCACCTATGGTGCACAACAATTTGCAGAGTTTTGCAGACTTTAAGGTGGACATGCACAACATATACATCAGGGCACGTAAGGATCCGGCGTAGGAGTGGACAAAGCTACCATTTGTAGCCACTGACGACGCGATCTTTATAGTATTGGAGACATGGCCTCCTGACTTGCGCGCCCCAGATTTGGCGGAGCAAGAGAAAGAAGCAGCACAGAAACAGAAGCATGATGCCAAGCTGCACGTCACCCAACTGGCCGAGAGAAGGTGGAATGAAAAAGCAGCAGCTGAGGTAAGGGAAGTACGCGAAGTGGCACAGAAATTCGTGGAGCAAAAGAAGGCCGAAAAAGTAGCAGTAATAAGATAGACAACAGAGACAACAACAGAGGAGGGCCAAGCAATGTCCTCAGGACAGGAGGCAGAGGACACTAAAATAGCAGAAGGGAGTGTAGACCTAGGGACCATGTCCACACAACTCAAACGGCCGCACATCGTAGAGAGATCGGGTCCAACGAAAAAGGTTAAGGCTTCGAAGCTGGCCATTGACCCACTTGACTGGAGGTGATCTCCATGACATCAACATAACGGTTCGTGATGTCACCAATGAAGCGCTCCAAGAGTTTATGATGGAGCACTAGAGTGTGTTGGGGGCCCTCACAGCGCAGCTGTAGGAGTTATAGGTGCGCCCCCCTCAGGAAGGTACCCTATCTACCCACATCGCAGCAAGCACTTCAGCAGCAGAATGGATGTGGTGCGCGAGGATGGCCAACACAATAGTGTTGCCAGAGGGAGCAATAGTATCATTATATGCGATGGATCGAATGATAGTTAGCATGATGAAAGGCCTTGGCCTTAATCTAGCTACCCTTCCAAGGGAAATGCTCTATTAGCTTCAGGATGGGATCACAACAGAGCTGCGCGACAGGGAGAACCGCATGATCCAAGTTCTTAGTGAACAGAAGATCAATATGGAGCAGCTCAGCTTGCTCTGCGATGAGTTGGTGTTGTAGAACCAAAGGTTGGTGGAGATGGTAGATGATGCTTGCCGACACGTCCTAGAGCTAGCTATCGCAGCAGATCTGCCGGTAGAAGTGTGGATCCATAGTTTGGCAAGTGGCGTCTGCGATGCGAGAGAAGAGACAACAAAGGTTCAGCTGGAGCTGAACCTTCATATTGTTGAGCCGCGGTTGAAGGTGTAGCCTTCCACTCTCACGAAAATCCAAGAACAGTGTTCCTGCGCTATTGCACGTGCAGTGCGCGATTGCACAAATATGTTGGAACAGGCACCAGAGGTCCTCACGACCTTGCAGGAGGATCCCAATATCTAGCGGTTAGAGACAGAGGCACAAAAACTCCAGCAGTAGTACGATAGCATCAGAGGGACGACGCAGACATTAGTCCTCACTCAGTGGCTTGCAAGGACGTAGCAAGCCAAGGCCTTAAAGGAGTAGGTGGATGCAGCGTGCCACAAGGAAGCAGTCCTCAAAGCACGTGTCCAGACATGGATCGACGAAGCCTTCACAATCACGCCAGATATTGAAGGAAAGCTCGGGCAAATTTAGGGGATGCATGCACAGATGTAGCACAGCACACCGGAAACAGAGGTTTCAGAAGATAGAATGTAGCAGGTTCAACAAGCAGCGACTCAGTGTGTTACGGACATCGGGACAATTCGGAACCAATTGGAGGGACTCCGTGCCAAGATCGCTGTGCCGACAGAGTGACTCGAGGATGAGTCACGATGTTTGTGTTGGGGGCTTGTTGGGCATGGAATCCCCCCACAACATGTTTAGGGGCTAAAAGCCCAAGTTTTGAAGAATAATATTGTAAAGCTCCGCGAATTGCAGGCGTGGAGCATGAATTGTATGTTAGAGTCATAGGGTTGTTCGCCCTAGGTTTTGAATGTAGTGTCAGCCTACCCATGGTCCGTGGACCATGGGATTCTATAAATAGAACAAGGCTCTAAGCTGTAAAGTAGAGAAGAAAATAAGAATTGAATGAATGGATGGAATCTGATGGTTAGCGAAGTGTATAGGAAAAGTCTAAGTGTCTTGGGTTGTAGTAGTAGGAAGAGGCTCTACAACTGTGTGCGCAGAGGCCTAGTAGAGTCTACAGCTGAGTGTGCGGACCCCTGCAGCTGAGTGCGTAGGGTAGAGTCAAGTCTGTAACCGAAGGAAGAGAATAATAAAGAGAAGTTATCTTACCAATTCTATGTATCTGTTCTAAGTTATTACATGTTCGATGTTACTTGCAATTATACTGTTTAGTTATTGCGCGCACTTGTATTGTGAATATTGTTAAGTATGAATGAAAGCATACAAATAATTTAAGTAAATCAACTAATATCGGATTGAGAGTAGGGACTTGGGTAATAACATTATTCGACCCCTGAATAGGGTTGCATAAAGGCAACATCTCAGGCTACGAGGTACGGGTAAGTGCGCGTAGCAACGTGCGCGCTGGATCAAACTGTAGACCACTTGAAATCATCATACATCCCCAGGGTGCGGAAACCTGGTTCTAGTACCCTCCCATACTACTTCGGGTGAGACCTCAATCCACGCTTCACGGACTGTTGCCGAAAGGGCCAGTAGTACTGGGATTTGTTTGGCTAAATCACTTCTGAACCTGGGTCAGGCTCCACTAAGCCAACACCTTGTGAGGCTTGTTTTCACATTATGAGCTAGTATGGTGGCCTTGTCACCAATATAGGTTATTATTTTCACATTATTTTATCATTAGGAGCCCATAGGATAATTCAAACTCCTTAGGAGGATATATATTGATGTTAGATACATTCATTTGTATCATCACTTGACTTGGGATCTCTCTATCTTTAGATAACTTCACATTTTTTCCTTGGAGGATTATTTTCGAGGATGGATGAATTTTGATGTATGGATTTGGGTTATTTATATCTTGGAGCTTCATATTTGCAAAAAAAAATCTAGTTGGATATATTCTATAATGTTGTAAGTAAATTTTGACATGGTTATTCTTGTTGGTGCATACCGCTAAAATTAGGGCTAGTTGTTGCATAATTGAAATGTGGAATTAAGCATGTTTTAGCTAATTTAATGTATGTGCCAATGTTATATGAATGGAATGTCCTAGAGATTTATTTGTCTCGATAAGCTTGCATCCTTTTCTTTGAAGTATAAATGATTGAAGGTTAGTTTTCTTTTCTTTCTCTCACCATTGGATGAAGCTGACTTTCTAGGCCTCCTTGATCAAGAAACCAAGTTCTTACTCATCATTATCCTTGACTCCATATCCCCAAGTGAATTAGGCACTGGTCCCTAAAAAGGGTGATCACTTTAACCTTTCTTTTACCATTTTCCCCCCTTTTCCCCAATTCCATCCCCATTAGGTCACCTAGGGCATCAATTTCCTGGGAATTGACCCAAGGAAAAAATTTTAATTCCTTTAGGCTACTGCACTGGTGGGCCCTCTCTCTCCCCTCCACATTTGAGTAAATTCTGATGGTGGAATCTTCATAAATCCATAGCCCTAGCTCTAGGACCAAATTTTTCCTAGGCATCACGAAGGCTAGACATTAATAGGATCAATTCACCTTTTGAAGTAAACATTCTTGTTTGATCCTTTCCCCTCACCTTGTCCAGGAGAGGAACATCATTGGATGTTCATTCCATCCCAAAACCTGGGCTGGCTCTACTTGGCCCCGTGTGGTCCCACTTCTCGACAAAGACTATTTGTCAAAGACCATTTGGGAGTCCAAGTTTTTGTTGTAGCGACTTCAACACCTCCAACATTTTGGTATGTACTCAAATTTTGGAGCCTACTGTGGATCCTATGATCAATCGTTCCGTAGTCACTTATTTGGTAAGATGATGATGTCATGCGGAAAGAGTTATATTTGCGGACAAATCTAACCTCCCTAGGAGTCTAAGACTCTCTAGTGACAAACAAACCAAACAAGAGCTATCCTTCTCTAAACACACATTATTCTACGAGAATTCAAATGTTTTCGGTCTTACCTTAGGTCCAACGTTTGTTGTAGCAGTCCAGCCTTGCTGATCCAGATGAGCTCCTCCTTCACTTTCAGACCTGCATCCACTAACAAAGCAAACGATTACATAGCATCTGAATATTCATCATAAAACAAAGCATATTTATCATATTGACCAAGGAATACATGAAATAATTCATTAACAAATCATTGAGAAGAATAATGGACTTATTTGTATTAAAGAAACAAAAAAGGAACCATTACAACCTGAGCCTTGGTGTTGTGCAAGCCCCTCCCAGGGTCCAACAAGAGATTTCCTCTACTTTGACAAGCTCACCCACTCCCAATATGGCAACAAGGAAGGATAGTGATCTCTCCTCACAAGTCAACAATGGAAGTCCTAATTCCAGCAGCATTTACCCTTTAGAATGTTCAGCTTTCAACCTCCCCTCCTCTGGGCCAATGCCTGTATTTATAGTATTCTAGAGGAAGTTATTCAGTTCCAACATCAATGGGATACTCCCTCTTTTGGATGGGGTAGCTCCTCTCTTGATGGGATAAGTTCCTCTATCATAGGGATGCATGAACCATGTGGAGGCACTCAATACACGTCAAACACTCTTCTAGAAGGCTCTAGAAGTGACCACAAGTAACTTTTTAAAGATGAAACTCGCGCCTTTTGACCTTTACAGGGGTATGCACCCATCCTTTGGCTTACAGAGTGTATAAGTACGCAGGCACACTGTTTTTGGGATGCGTACACTCAGGCAAGGTAGAGAGAACCTGCGTACCCAGAGATAAACATGTTTTTAAGTGACTTTCTCTCTTTTTGAAGTTTGACATGAAGAGCAGAGGTATGA
>APFE031450207.1:0-47860 GCA_000404065.3 Pinus taeda | reverse complement strand
GCAAAACTCTATCAAGAAAGAGAGGAAATCGAGCGCAAGACTCAGGTTGGCCCTCTTGGTTCTCCTCTCATCTTTTTTCATAAAAGGAATCAATAGTAGACTTTGATTGTTTGTTTCTAAGATAGCCACCCATCTTAGTGGGAATAGCAGCATCCGAGTGGACACTATTCCCATATAACAGGGGGGTTCCTTTTTCGTTTATTTAATGAGTCCGAAAAAGAGATAAAATAAAACTCGCGAGAATCGGTCAATAGTGACCATTGTTCACATTGAAAGAACTTGTAATTGCACAAGAAACGCACCCATCACTGATATCAAGAGAAAATATTAAAATATTACAAAAATATCAACAAAAATGGCTTTCAAGACTTATAAATAGTCAAAAGTAATTTTATTTTTTACCATTTTACCAAAGTGAGCTTTGAAAGTGCATTTTGTGCACTAATTCTCCTCATTTTCCAATGGCTATTACGGGAGATCCAGGGTACTGTTTCACAAACTGTCTGCGACAAGTAAGAGCCTCATCCCTACTATTGCATTTTATCACTTTTTTATGCATTTTAAATGGTGGATTTTATGCTAGAAAGGAGGATTTCAGAAATTTAGGGCGTTGGCGACCATCCTGGGTATTGTCGTCAGACCCGTGATGGTCGCAATTGAGCCTAAAGGCAGGCGCGATGCCATCGCACTGTTTGTAAAAACAAGTGCGATGGCACCAAGGGAAATTTTTTGAGAAATAAAACTCTCTTTTAAGAAAAATTTTATGTTTTTGATCCATGAAAAAGGCATTAATAAGTGTAAATGTTGTTTTGCAGGAGAATATGGTCTTGGAGTGGAAAGAAAGAGTCCATGAGGTCAAATACTTTCAATCAGCTCAAGATCCTGAATGCATAGACGCTCTGAGGAATTGTGGGCTGCTAAAATTCTTTAGGACCACAGGGTTAAGGGTTCAGATGGAATTTCTGCCATATCTGATTAGTCTCTAGGATGTAGATAGAGATATCTTCTTCATAAAAGGACAAGAATTAGAACTGGAAGAGATGGATATCTACTTCATCACAGGATTGTCTTGATGAGGGGAAGCAGTCCAACTCTTTGGATCTCGCCAAGGAGGTGAGAGTACACAGGATTTAGTCCAGAGGTACTGTCTAGGTGCCAAAATAACCAATGGAGGTAAGGTGAAGATAGCGACAATCACCAACAACCTCGTCTTGAGAAAAAAATTGTTCACTATGGCACATGTATCCGGCACGAAATCCTCGCATGAGGCTTCAAAATCCCAGTTCCAATACGTTATTTCATGTTTGACCCCCACCGTATTCAATTGGTGTGGATGCCTTTTGGAAAACATGAAACAACAACTTACCAAGGGGAAGCATGGACACCTAAAGCAATTTGGGTTCGGTTCTATACTTGTGACCTTCTTTTTGGATAAAGTGCCCCTATTCTGGTACTAGTGCGTAGAGGTACCAGATCCTACCCCCCAACATCCAAGACTAGTGAGTCGGATTCAACTGATGCCTTGAGGAGGAATAAGTCAGCACATGCAATTCCCACCAAAATTTTTCATTTGGCTAGAATTCCAACTACTCGTGGTTGACAGTTATGCTTATGTATGTATGTATGTATGTATGTATGTATGTATGTATGTATGTATGTATGTATGTATGTATATGTATATGTATATATATATACACATACATATACATATACATATATATATATGAATGTTTTATTTCCTACTTATGTGTTCATAACATGATTCAATTTTATAAATGAAAAAAATGCCTATCAAGAACAAAATTTGCTAATGCATCAGTTAATGTATTTAAATTACATGGAATATGTTGATATGTAATGAAATCAAAATTTCTTTCCATAAATCTGACACGTAGATACATACACAATATTTGTGTATTTCTAACTAAGTAATGGTTGTTTAATTGTAACACAATGCACTACGAAACCAACTTGACAACTAAATCCCTAATGCCAAGAGCAACTACTTCTGACAAGAGTTCACTAAGTGCACTATATTCAACAATATTATTGGTTGTTCTACCAAGGCAGATACCTTGTAATTTAATTAGCTCTCCATTAGGGTCATAGAGTACCCATGTTGCGGAAGACATATTCTATGTGCTATGACAAGCACCATCAACAAAACCAATGTAATGGTTTGACGACATTTGCAAACCGAGTGGAACACAGGGTAAGTAGAAAAACACGTGTCTACAAAGAAAATAAAGACACCAAAAATGAAAAACACACACTAATGAATTAACACAATAATGTACAAAATTTGTTACACGAATTTCACGTATAATACTTCTTGAGATACAACCCATTACGGGGTTGTGAAAATGCATTTCCCTCATTGTCATATAGCTCATAGGCACCTTTTTGTAAGACACACTTAATGATATATAGCCCATGTGACATGGGTTCGAATTTTCCTGCTCCCAATTTATCATTGGCTTGATCGTAAAGAAGGACCAAGTCGCCTTATACAAAAGTGCAAGGAGAAATGGTTTGGTAAAAAGGAGCTTTGACTCGATTCTTTTGAGCTTCGATGACCATCACAGCAATGCGACAAGTCTCATCAAGCCTCTCAAGATACATTAGCCACTATTCTTCTGGCGAGGCATTCAGAAGGAGTTCGATAGCTAGTTTAAGCAAAGGCATTTTGCATTCGATTGGAAGAGTTGCTTCTAAACCATACACCAGCTGGAATGAAGTGAATCTAGTGGCTGTCTTTACAGAAGTTTGTAAGCCTAGAGAACTGAGAATAACATTAAATGCCAATATTTTTGTGCTTCCCAATGGTACGTTGAAGTAAAGTAATCAAAACTTTATTAACTACTTCAACCTGGCCATTGGCCTATGGATAATAAGGAGTTGAGCTATCATGTTGAAGGCCCAACTGAGCACTTAGCTCTGCCATCATGTGCTGGCAAAAATGTGATCCATGGTCAGTCACAATAGCTTGCGGAACACGAAAGCATGCTATGATGTGGTTAAAAAGAAATGGAGTAGCAGTAATACCGTCAACATTGTAGGCATCACCTTAGGCCATTTAATAAAATAGTTGATAGCGACGATTATATAACCATGACCCCCCCCCCACCCCTGGCTGAGTGAGGGTTACATGTCATGAAATCAATGCCCCATTGAGAAAAAGGGCTAATGATAATTACTGGGTGTATGGGTGCGGGTGAGGTGCGCTGCTTATGGTTCAAAATCTGGCATCCATCACATTTTTGGACAGCTAGAATGCAATCTTTGAAGATAGAAGGCTAGAAATAACTGGTGCGGAGGATTTTCTGAGCAGTGGCATATCCAGACATATGACCACCACAGGCACCATAGTGGCAATCATTTAAGACCTACTCAGCCTCTTCTAGGGTGAGACACCTGCGAAGAATATAGTCCAAACCAACCCAATACAATGTATCATTGAGGATCCGATAGGGTTGGGACTGATGTCGAATGTTGTGTAAGTCGGATTGGGACAACTCAGATCAAAAAGTCTAGGTTTGGAGATAAACAACAATGTCTCCATACCATGGGTCAAGGGTGTTGGTCAGAAACAAAGTTTTATCAGGTATCTGTTCAGTAAAATCAGATGGAGTGCTTGCAGACAGAAGAGCACAGATCAACTCAGCAAAGATGAGTGATTTATTTGTTGGGTATACGACCAAAGTCCCACATTGACTAGAAGTGTGGAGGATCATGGGTATATAAGGATGGAAAAATATCTCCATTGGTATGAGGCCTTTTGGGGGTAAAGCCCAAAAAGCAAATCCATGAGGGCTTAGGCCCAAAGTGGACAATATCATACCATTATGGAGATATGTGGTGTCCAGAGTCCTTACAAATGGTACCAGAGCCAGGTTCGAAGTTAGCTAAGTGGATGAATCCTCAGAATGTCGAACGAAGGTGGTGGGCCCCGGTAATATCACGATGGAATTCGTGGATGAGCTCGGTTAGACACACAATGTGCTCCAGATTCTTCATGGACATGTCTTGGTCCCAACACGGTGAAGAGGAGTTGACCTGTGATAGAGCAAGCTCTCGAGGTAGGTGGTGCTCCATGTAAGGCGTGTTCTTCCAATGCATTGGAGCAGAGAATCCTGGTTGGTAGAGAGTGGACGGATGGATAATCGTTTGAGGGGAGGCTCGATGGTCCTTTGTTCGAGGGGAGGATTGTTGGGTATACGAACAAAGTCCCACATTGACTAGAAGTGGGGAGGATCATGGGTATATAAGGATGGACAAATATCTCCATTGGTATGAGGCCTTTTGGGGTAAGTCCAAAAGCAAATCCTTGAGGGCTTAGGCCCAAAGTGGACAATATCATACCATTGTGGAGATATGTGGTGTCTAGAGTCCTTACACTGTTTAGATAGTGATTTATGAATGGAAAACATAGGTAAGAAGCACGTATTGGGTCATGTACCAACACAAGAATTCCACAGTCACTCTTCAACCATTGACCACAGTAAACAATTCATTCTCCAAACTCGTAAGCCGTCTTTGATTATAGAAACTATCAGATATACAGTGTGAGTCTCTGCTTAAGCAAAACATCCAACCAACAAAAACCCACCCTCATTACATTGTTCAGGGCGGTCTTTATAGGTAAAATATCCAAAAGTATTTATTACAGCTGACCTAAATAGGTCTGCAGGAAAATCTTTTAAACCAAAAATTGTGCTGAAATTAAATGCAAATAAAATATCTATTGAGCTGCGCCAAAAGAAACTGGATCAAAAAGAGTTAATGTAGTGTCCTCTGTGACTTGGTGTAGTGCTCTTGCAATAACTGTGCTTTGAGATTTGGTCCACTGATCTCATGTGACTTTGATGTGCAATAACTACGATTTGAATGTCTTTAAATGGCCTTTATTGTTTTGTTGACTTTGTTGGAGGCTTCTTTAATGTTTTCCTGCTTCGGGCCACTGAAAGATTTACACTGATACACTTTGCCGCAACACTGATACTCTCTACCGCTTCCTAATACATTTTGACATTAAATTTGGCTTCTTTCTGCTTCTGATACTCTTTAATGCCTGAATGGGGACTCTCTCTTTCTTCTGATACGCCTAAAACTGTAAAATCGGGCCTTTTCTGCCCTTTTCGGCGCAAAAATGATTGAGGGATCAAAATATTCCCCAAAGATTCCCCATTTTGGCTCATTTCCCATAGCGATGCGTGATTAGTGCCTCAGAATTTGAATCCGGGCCTCCTAAGATGCTTTTTCATGCTTGCGCGCCCTTCTTTGGTGGGTGACATCAGCATGACGTCAACGGTGGGTCCTGGTACGACAGATGATGTCAATGGGGTGACATGGCAGAGTTTTGGATGGTGCAGTGCCTTATATGTTTTTGCAATGCGATAGCGATAACTGAAATGCTGCGATTTGCGATGAATTTATAGTGAAACATGTCTTAATGATAAAATCATGTTTTAAATGAAATATATGAATAAATGGAGGCATGCGGTGACGAAGTATTTGTGATTCGATATGCTCCTTTGATGTGATGGCAATGTCGCATCGGAGCAAAAGGAAGCGGCATGCATTTCGGGAACATGACTCTTGCGACCACCGATTGCCGACTTGTGATATCGCATCGGCTAAAAGGGAAGGGGCATATATATGTGGCATATAGTATTGCGATACGCCAATTTGCGAAATGGCATCGACAAAGCATCCATCGGGGAGGAAAAAAAATGAGCAACATTAGCCTTGAGACCTCTGACTGTGATATCGCGTCGGAGGGGGTCCAAAGGGATCAGAAGAATGTTAAGGCAGTCAGCAAGGGTTATTGCAATCAGAAGAAGGGCATATATGCTTTTGAAGAGTATTTGAGGCCTCGGAAGGGGTCAGATAACCTAAAAAGGGGAATTTCATGCTTTGGAAGGATTCCATTGCATTGGAAGATGGTTTTAAAGGGGAAAAATGAGGGTTCTTTCTATGTTTCAGGAAAACTTAGCAATTCCCAAGTGTACTTATGGTTATTTTTCAACCAAGGGGAGGGGATAAGTATGTAGGGGAGTTATTTAACATAGTTTTAATAGGGGAAGCGAAAATAGATAGGGATTTACATAGTAGAGTTAGACATTAATGTGGATTGTGATAATAAAGCGCTAAGTTTAGAGGTCTTAGGCTTAAAAGGGGAGATAGAACTTTGTAGAGGACATATGAACACTCCTTAAGTAAAGCAAATCTTTACTAAGGGAAATGATATGGAGAATGATGAGACTGAGAGATGGCAAGCAGATCTTGACCTCTTTAGGGGAAGTTAGTGAGTGATTTGGGGAAGAGGAAAAGAGGGGAAGTTAGACATGCCTCGGTTGAGTTTCTCCGAATGGACTTTTTCCTTGCAATTGTGATTTGAATAAATATAACATTTTGAAAACACAAAACTGATCACAATCATTGATTCTGCAACCACAAAACTACCTACCCGGCCTACTTACCTAGCATTTTTCTTCTTTTGGTTTGGGTGCAATTGAACTAGCAAACCCAACTTTTCAACTTTTTTCTTTTCATTGTTCTCCTATCTACATCTGCACTTATTTCTGCCAGGGGCTCAGATTAGGCTGTTGAGTGCCTTTATTTCTCTACCTATCTACAAATCTGCCAAGATTAAGCTGTTTGGACAGATAGTGATTCTCTATGTTCTACAACAGGAAATTGAAACCTAGGGAGGCCAAGATTAAGCTGTTTGGCCTTCCCTTAACTAAAAACTTCGTAAAAAATGGATTAACTCATTAGAATGGAACAAAGCAGTGGCATTTAGACTGGCGCACTCTTGTAACCTCTTTTAGGGAAAATGGAACAAATATGGAGCATTGCAGGATGCAAAGAACGACGTATTTGGCATGTAAAAATGCCGATCATGAAAGATGAATACCTGCTACAGCAGGAGGCTAACAGTGGCGCCACTTGGGGATGGATTTTCCTCATGAAAAGCCAAGAACAACAGGTCAGACTTCCTTGATCTTCTATTGTTGTTGTGGACTAGGAACACTTCTTTCTTCTAACTATTAAATGGTTGAAACTTTGGAAAAAGAACAACACTTACCCCCGACTGAATTACTGTGAACTATATAACATCACCTGCTTTCTTCTGCGTGCTTAATGTTGTGTACAATGTTACCTGAGCACTGCCCTTTGGAATAGTCTCACTACATGGATCAAAACTGAGGCATTTTGCTTTAACTCCGTCTTTGAGAAGGTTTCTGATGTAAAACCAAAATGTTCCTCCCTTTTGATGATATTGACCAAAGTTGTGGAAACCTGATTGCTCTAAATATCCAAAACTGCCTTGAGTGCCGATCTCCAATGTGATTCAAAACAAAGAATCAACAAGAGCATTCCCTTTTGCTGGCTGTCAGGTGATTGAAGTTTAAAATTCTGAACATGACCTCCTTTTAACATGAATCACTGTAAAATACGGCATTATCCCTTAATCCCTTGAGTGCTTTCAAATATATCTCGATTGGTCCTGAGCATCCTTGTGTATTTTTATTTCCCCTTTCACTCAACATTTTGCTGCACCCTTATGCTGAAACCAATGCAAAAGAAAAAGCCTTTTGAAATGGATGATTTGCATGGGTCGTGCCTTATAAACTTTGCTGCGGTGTTCTCCTGAGAATGATGCTGTGACTGATCATTAAAATAGAGGACTGCATTTATCTTCATCATAAATTCGCTGCTCGGTTCCAAGCAATCGGATTGCTTATACAAACATAAAAAGGATAGCACTGACATATATACAAACACCAATATACAAATATATACACAGGGGTATTGTATCCCTTTAAAAGGGATCTCGATAATGTTTCAACATTCGGCCATTTACAGGGCCATCTTCCACTATGCTGTTATCCATAGATTTGAGAAAATATGTGTTATTGCCTTGCACAACGCTGATAATAAATGGGCCTCTCCATAGAAAATCAAACTTGGCATGCTTTCCCTTGTGTTCTCTTCGTGAGTCCCATCTTAGAACTTTGTCACCAATGTAGAAATCCTCAGCCTTGGTCCTTTTGTCAAATGCTTTCTTCAACCTCTCTTGCACAATTTGAGCTCTGTCATACACTTGCTCTCTGGTTTGCTGAAGATGAATGGTTTGATTAATCCTTTGTTGAATATCATTTGCTTCAGCCTGAATCTCTTGTAACAGCTTGATAGTAGGGATGCCCAGGGATGAAGGAAATGTGGCTTTCATGCCATATACTAGCTCATAAGGGCTCATCCCAATGGATCTCTTGGTTGAAAGTCTGTTTGCCCATAGGGCATTTGTGAGTGTTCTATGCCAGTTCTTTTTGTTTTCTTCTAGCACTTTCTTGATAATATTGATCAGACTTTTGTTGGACGATTCGGCCAAGCCATTACTTTGAGGGTAGTAGGCTGTAGAGTGGCCTAAGGTAATGTGAAATTTATGGCAGAAGTTGATCATCTTTTTGGATTTGAAGGCAACAACATTATCAGTGATGATTTTCTCAGGGCAGCCAAATCTGGAAAGGATATTACACTCAAGGAATTAGATAATGGTGGAGTCATTGGTTTTCCTGCATGGGATGGCTTCAATCCACTTGGTGAAATAGTTTGTGGTTGTTAGAATCCACTTGTGCTGGCCTGAGGATGAGGGATGGATTTCTCCACTGAATTCAAGACCCCATTGTTGAAAACACTTTTCAGTTGAGATGGGCTTAAGGGGCAAAGGCAATAGCCTTCTTTTTCCTTCGAAGATTTGGCATTGGTGACATGAAACAACAAATTTCTTGACATCTGCAAATAGAGAGGGCCAATAGTAACCAGCCCTTAAAATCTTGTCAGTAGTAGACTTCCAATATAAATGTCCTCCACAGTCTCCTGAATGAAATTCTTTCATGATATTGTTAGTTCCATTCATAGTCAAGCAATTAAGTAATATGCCTTCATGATTTTTCCAAAATAAGGCACCGTCTAAGACACAAAACTTTAAAGCTTTCATTTTCAAAAACCTTTTCTTGGTTTTGGACAATCCTGGGGGAGCACACAGGTTTAACAATACAAAGAAAATATCAGCATACCATGGGGATTGCAAAAAGGTTTCATTGATCTATGGAGTCGCCAGCTCCTGTTCATTGTCCAATTGGTTAATATCTAAGGCTTGAAGATTTGTTTCGGACATGAGTTTGGCTAAACCTTGTCCCTTTATCAGCTTGGTAGGTTTTATTTCTATGTCATATTCAAGAATGTTGGCAATCCACTTGCCTCTTTTGCCTTCTAGTCCCTCTTGAGTTAATATATCTTTTACAACAGATTTTGGGACATAGGAAATCACATGTGAATATAGAATATAAACTCTGAAGTCTTTGATGGCTTTAACAAGGGCATAGGCCTGATTTTCCATGATTTGGTACTTCAAGGGTGCATCTCTTAAGGCTCGGCTGAAAAATGCGATTGGCTTTTCATTTCCTCGATCATCCTTTTGCAGAAGGACAACAACTATCATGTGCTCTGAGGTAAAGGAAAAGATGATAAAATCCTTGTCAAATTGTGGACTCGTGAGTACAGGTGTTTGAGTCAAGGCAACTTTGATACTCTCAAAAGCCTGCTTAGTTTCAAGAGACCATTTTACTTTAGCATATTTTTTCAACATGTTTCTCAATAGTCTTATCAGCTTAGTTAAATTTGGGATAAATCTCCTTAAGAAATTTATTTTTCCAAGGAATCCTTGCAACCCTTTTATGTTTCTTGGGTAAGGAATTTGGAGTATGGATTGGATCCTTTCCGGGTCAATTCTGATACCGTATTTTGATATAATGTGGCCTAGCAACTTGCCTTCCTCAAGGCCAAACAAGGATTTTTTTGGGTTCAAGGAAATGCCATATTTCCTACATGTCATGAAAATTTGTCTTAGATGTTTAAGGTGTTCTTGATCAGATTTGGAGAAAGGGGTTAGGTCATCAAGGTAAACAACAAGGAAGTCATGGATTTCCTTGGCAAATGCAATATCCATTGCCCTTTGAAAGGTAGCACCAGCGTTCTTTAGCCCAAAAGGCATTTTAACATACTTAAATGTTCCCTAGGCTGTGGTGAAGGTCGTTTTGTCTTGGTCATCTGGGTGAACAAGTATTTGATTGAAACCTGAAAATCCATCTAGTAAGGAAATTCTAGATGCGCCCACTACTCTTTATAGGATGTGGTTCATTTTGGGCAAAGGGTAGTGTTCTTTTAGAGAGACTTGGTTTAAGTTTCTTAGGTCTACGCACAGTCTGATCTCTCCTGATTTTTTCCTTGTGGGAACCAGATTGGATACCCATTCAGAAAATCTGATGGGTGCTATGATACCTACTTCAAACATTCTTTTTACTTCCTTCTTGATGAGGGGAAGAAGCATAAGGTTAATTCTTCTAAGTTTCTGTTTGAATGGCTTCTGATTTGGTTTTAAGGGAATGGTGTGTTGAATCACTGAGGTGTCATAGGAATTCAAGTCCTCATAACTCCAAGCAAATATATCTTGGAATTATTTGAACAAATCCACATACTTTGGTTTTTGATTAGGAGGCAGATTTTTGGACAATTTAATCATTTTGGGCTTTTTTGTTGTCCCTATGTTGTGTTCTTCTATAGCTGCATTTAAAGGCTCCATTTTTGGCTTTTTGGGCACATCATTATCATCAAACATATCTTCTAATGGAGTTAGGCCAGCAGGCAAAAACTTATCCTTTAGATCAATGAACTCAGCCTCTGCTTTGGCTATTTCCTCTAAATGCATTTGTTTCAGCTCTTCTATGTTTGCATTGTCAAAAATAGTTGGGCTCAGGATTTGTTTTGCTGTTACAGTCTGTTGATTTTCATTTGTTTGTTGTTGGGAATCGTTCATGGCCTCGATGTCAATGTTTGAATTTGAAAAATCACCCTCAAGAGTGAGGAAATTGTTAATTTGGGCATCATTTTCAAATACTTGCCAATCTCTAATATTGTTAGGAACAGTGGGCCTATGTTTTACCTCAGCAGTAAAATGGAGATTTGGTTCAAAGGGAAGCTTGCATGTACTAGCAAAAGTGGCTAGGCTGTGTGCATGAATATTATGATTTCTTGAAATTTTGGCAAGCTCGGATTCAGCGAAGGTATTAAGTATTTCTGTGGCAGCAGTCCTATAGGCCCTCATTCTATTGTCATTAGTAACACAGTTGCCTTTCATTTGTTGTATGATTAAATCAGAGTCACCTAGAATGGACACTTTTGTAGCTCCTAGAACCTTAAGCAATTGTAGGCCTAAGAGGAGAGCCTCATACTCTACCATGTTGTTGGTACATCTGAAATTTAGTCTGTAGGCATGGCCCTCTGCATGGTTGTCATGTTTATTGTGAATCCATACCCCTGCCCCTACTCCTAACTTGTTGACAGAACCATCAAACTCTAAATAACATGTAATTTCTTGTTTTTTGTTTGTATCAAGAGTTTCAGTCATTTTAGGATTGGGCCGATCTAACATTTCTGTTTGAGAAGGTTCTTCTTGTTTACTGGCTGCCTTGACTGTTGAAACTATTTCATGGGCATGGGAAACCGATTCTTCACTTATGAATGTCTCTAGCTCTAAAGCTAAAGGCTTCTCATTATTTGGAGGATTGGTGTCATCATTAAACAAAATAAAAGAATCCATATCGGATGGATTGAGTAAATTGGAAAATTTTGGGGCTTCTCCTCACTACTCACCACATACTTCATGAGTGTTTCTCTGTACAATCTCTTTGGTTGTCCAAAGACAAAAATGGTGGCATAAGAGAGGTCGAGCTGGAGGGATCCTTCGAGTTTTTCTCCCCATGATCTTGATAGGAGCATGCCATATTTTGTTGGAATGTCAGCAACTACTACGTCCATTAGGATTGTCTTGTTAGGAAATTGGACTAAAGACACACAAAGGTCTTTGATTAGGCCTAAACACTTGACCTGACTTGAGTCAAAGGAGTATAGATCTTTGTAGGGTCTTGTTATATCAAAGTTTAGCTTTTCCATCATAGCTTTGGGCATAAGGTTGTGTGAGGCACCTGAGTCAAACATAGCATTATGCAAGATTTTGTCATGTACGTGAAAACTGACATAAAAGGGTAAAACTGATCCATATGTTGATTTTCCGTTAACTTCTGGACCGAATAGTGGCTCAGGGGTATCATCCAAAACATTTACATCATCCTTTACCTCTGGTAGTTGAAGTGACCTTTGAATTTGTTGCCTATAAACATCATGGTTGGCAAGTTCTGAGAGGGGGATGGATATCCTAAGTTTTCCAATCTCTGTTTCTAAATTAAAGGGTTTTTCCAAAGGAATATTTGGGTTAGCAGTAGCAGATTTCTCATTTTCAAGAGCGCTTTCTGTGTTTTCTTTTTGATTATCAGCGTTATGGTGCAAGACACTATGTGATATTTCTTTTTTGGGAAGGCTTTTCGGAGTGTTGTTCAACTCTTATTTTGAGGAAGAAGGTTGCAGAGGCTGATCAATAGAAGGCTGCCTGTCTGTTATGTCCTCTACAGTCACTTGGTGCGGGTTTGGGACAATTATATCAACTGGTTCTGTTATGGTAGTCTTTCTTTTAATCTTGATGGGCTGTTTTCTCTCTTTTGATTTACTAGATACAAGAATATCAATGGTTCTAGTTCTCAACTTATATTGTTTGTGGACCTCATATACAACAGAATCATAACCTTGTTTAAAATCAAAAGACTCACCAGACTTAGTCTGAAATTGATTTTCATCATGGTAATCTTGGTCTTCTTGAGTCAGATAAATTTGTTGCTGATTTTTCGAATCTATCAAATTCATGTGAGTCTCCTCTGTGAGCTCACTGGATGTGGATGCTTATGTGTAGTTTTCTTGGAAAGGGTGCCTAATATCATGGTCAGGGCTAGCCCTACCAGCGTTTGTGTTCTGACTCTTTCTGAAATTTGGGTTCCTTTTGGCACTGGGTTGTTGTCCTTCCCATGCTAATTTCCTCTCAACATTCTCTACTTTGTTTCCCAGCCTATGAATGCCACTAATAATAGCATCTAGCTTCTGGTCTAAGGCTGAGGGTTCTTCCTTGAAGGTGGTTATTCTCTCGGTTCTACTTCTGTTTCTTTTGGCAATTAGGTTTGCCACCACACTAACAGCAACATTTTTCATTTCTGCAAGGCTTTGAGGACCTCTTTCCCTTAATTGATAAGCCATTTCGGCATCAAAGCCATCAGGGAATTTATACAAAGCAAGATCAGGTGGAGGTCTTAAGTTCTGTGGTATTGCATTATAGACACTATTAAATCTTGCACAATAGTCCAGGACACTCTCCTGAGGGCCTCTTTTGATAGTGTCATATTCAGATAATATGTGCAAGGGGTCTTTCTTTTTCTCCCATCTGTTAATAAATGAATGGTATAAGGCTTCTGGGTCCCCTATGGAATTGGCTGGGAGTGCTCTAAACCAAGTCCTAACGTCGCCTGTTAAACTTTGAACAAAAATTTTCATTCTCACACTATCACCGTCAATCTCATAGCTCTCAAAGTAATCCTATGTCTTCTTTGTATGTTGAAGGGATGTGCAGGAACTTGTGCCATCAAAATAAGTTATTTTCACCTGGTAATCTTAAGGCATAGCCCCGGGATTTGCAGGGAGCTGTAAAGGTGCATATCTGTTAGCCATATTAACAGGGATAAGTGGAACAACATGGGTTAGCAGAACAACTGAAACAACTGGGATGAAAGGAGTAGTAGTGGTAGTATGAGTAAAGGATGGAGGTGTAGAAGAGGTGCCTAGGGAAGTGGATGATGAACAACGGGAAGTTGGGGTTGAACGAAATAAAACTTTGACGGGGGTTAGAACACAGCTTGGCTGAACTGTTTCCGGACTAGAAGCAGTATAGTCTTCTCGATGCTCTTGCTTCCTAAGGGTCTTAGAAATTAGGTTCAGATTTTCCAAAGTAGCTGGGGGATTTGGGTCTGGATTTGACCTGGTATATCGTGGGTGTCTCTTGGGAGCCAACTTCTAGCTTGCTTGGTTGGAGAATTTTCGAAGAATCTTGGTTAAAGAGAAACTTTTTTAAAGGACAGATTCTTCCTCAGCGGAGCCTGGACTGGATGTGAGAGTTTATCTGAGGATGTCCCCAGTGGAGTCGCCATTATGTTATCACTCAGGTTGTCCCTTTTGACTCATTAAGGGATATAGCCAAGGTAACCACAAACCAATCTTTGGATTGCAGGTTCTAGCCCACCTGCAATCAGAGAGGGCTCTCTCTTGATGATTTATCTTTGTTGATGATGATTTTAGGCTAGTTATTGGGTTCAATGGGTTTTGTTTATGTTTGGATGGTGTTTGGATGGAAGGAAGATGCTTTCAGGCAGAGAGGCATGCATAGAGTGATAAGTTTCAAACCATTGGGCATGGAATCAAGCAGTAGGACTGTAGGTATGCGTTCTTGGAAACAAGAGGAACATGGAGCAAGGTAGCTTCACATGAAACAACCTTCAAGCTAAAGAGATGGAGTGAAATGTAAGGAATGAGAGGCAATTAAGAATATCTCAATTAGCTTAACAGAGGTAAGGAAAATGATCTCTATCTATGGGTAGTTAAGAATCCCTGGATAACTATCATACATGGTGAATTAGGGGAAATATGAGCCATGTGGAATTCATATTTATGCCTAAAATAGATGAAAAACATAAAGAAATAGTAGAAATTGAGCATAGAGTGCAATTAAACAAGTTCTAAGCTAAACTTTCTTTCTGTTGTTTAGATAATGATTTATGAATGGAAAACAGAGGTAAGAAGCACTTATTGGGTCATGTACCAGCACAAGAATTCCACAGTCACTCTTCAACCATTGACCACAGTAAACAATTCATTCTCCAAACTCGTAAGAAGTCTTTGATTATAGAAACTATCAGATATACAGTGGGAGTCTCTACTTAAGCAAAACATCCAACCAACAAAAACCCACCCTCATTACATTGTTCAGGGCGGTCTTTATAAGTAAAATATCCAAAAGTATTTATTACAGCTGACCTAAACAAGTCTGCGGGAAAATATTTTAAACCTAAACTTGTGTTGAAATTAAATGCAAATAAAATATCTATTGAGTTGCACCAAAAGCAACTGGATCAAAAAGAGTTACTATAGTTTCCTCTGTGACTTGGTGCAGTGCTCTTGCAATAACTATGCTTTGAGCTTTGGTCCATTGATCTCATGTGACTTTGATGTGCAATAACTGTGATTTGAATGCCTTTAAATGGCCTTTACTATTTTGCTGACTTTGTTGGAGGCTTCTTTAATGTTTTCCTACTTCAGGCCGCTGAAAGATTTACACTGATACACTTTGCCGCAACATTGATACTCTCTGCCGCTTCTTGATACGTTTTGACATTAAATTCGGCTTCTTTCTGCTTCTGATGCTCTTTAATTCCTGAATGGGGACTCTCTCTTTCTTCTGATACGCCTAAAACTGTAAAATCGGGCCTTTTCTGCCCTTTTCGGTGCAAAAACGACTGAGGGATCAAAAGATTCCCCAAAGATTCCCCATTTTGGCTCATTTCCTGTAGCGATCGAAAACTGTTAATCGCGCATCGAAAACTGCCTCAGAATTTGAATCCAGGCCTCCTAAGATGTTTTTTTACGCTTGCGCATCCTCCTTTGGCGGGTGCAATCAGCATGACGTCAGCAGTGGGTCCTGGTACGACGGATGATGTCAGCGGAGTGACGTGGCAGGGTGTTGGATGGTGCGGTGCCTTATATGTTTTTGGGATATGATAGCGATAACTGAAATGCTGCAATTTGCGATGAATTTGCAGTGAAACATGTCTTAATGATAAATCATGTTTTAAAAAAAATATATGAATAAATGGAGGCATGTGGCGAGGAAGCATTTGTGATGCGATATGCTCCTTTGATGCGATGGCAATGTTGCATCGGAGCAAAAGGAAGCGGCATGCATTTCGGGAACATGACGCTTGCGACCACCGATTGTCGACCTGTGATATCGCATCGGCTAAAAGGGAAGGAGCATATATATGTGGCATATAGTATTGCGATACGCCTATTTGCAAAATGGCATCGGCGGAGCATCCATCGGGGAGGACACAAAACGAGCAACATTAGCCTTGAGACCTTCGACTGCGATATCGCGTCGGAGGGGGTCCAAAGCGAACGGAAGAATGTTAAGGCAGTCGGCAAGGGTTATTGCAATCGGAAGAAGGGCATATATGCTTTTGAAGAGTACTTGAGGCCTCGAAAGGGGTCCGATAACCTCAAAAGGGGAATTTCATGCTTTAGAAGGAGTCCATTGCATTGGAATATGGTTTTAAAGGGGAAAAATGAGGGCTCTTGCTATGTTTAGGCAAACTTAGCAATTCCCAAGTGTACTTATGGTTATTTTTCAACCAAGGGGAGGGGATAAGTATGTAGGGGAGTTATTTAGCATAGTTTTAATAGGGGAAGGGAAAATATATAGGGATTTACATAGTAGAGTTAGACATTAATATGGATTGTGATAAGAAAGCACTAAGTTTAGAGGTCTTAGGCTTAAAAGGGGAGATAGAACTTTGTAGAGGATATATAAACACTCCTTAAGTAAAGAAAATCTTTACTAAGGGAAATGATATGGAGAATGATGAGACTGAGAGATGTCAAGAAGATCTTGACCTCTTTAGGGGAAGTTAGTGAGTGATTTGGGGAAGAGGAAAAAAGGGGAAGTTAGACATGCCTCGCTTGAGTTGCTCCGAATGGAATTTTTCCTTGCAATTGTGATTTGAATAAATATAACACTTTGAAAATAGAAAACTAATCACAATCATTGATTCTGCAACCACAAAACTACCTACCCGGCCTACTTACCTAGAATTTTTTCTTCTTTTAGTTTGGGTGCACTTGAACTAGAAAACCCAGCTTTTCATATTTTTTCTTTTCACTGTTCTCCTATCTACATCTACACTTATTTCTGCTAGGGGCTTAGATTAGGCTGTTGAGCGCCTTTATTTCTCTACCTATCTACAAATCTGCCAAGATTAAGCTGTTTGGATAGATAATGATTCTCTATGTTCTACAACAGGAAATTGAAACCTAGGGAGGCCAAGGTTAAGTTGTTTGGCCTTCCCTTAACTGAAAACTTCGTCAAAAATGGATTAGCTCATTAGAATGGAACAAAGTAGTGGCATTTAGACTGGCGAACTCTCGTAACCTCTTCTAAGGAAAATGGAACAAATATGGAGTATTGTAGGATGCAAAGAACGACGTATTTGGCATGTAAAAATGCCGATCATGAAAGATGAATACCTGCTGCAGCAGGAGGCTAACACCAGCTATGTTATGGTCCTATAGAACTACTTGTAAGAAGCTTACTGGCCACATGCCATTTAGGCTGGTCTATGGTGTAGAGGATGTGATGCCTATGGATTATATTGTGCCTAATCTATGCATAGTGGCATTCATTGGGATGGTGGATCACGGAGCCTTAGAAGAGTGGCTTGTGCAGGTGGCAGAGCTCAAGGAAGATATATTTTTGGCCTGATTCCATCAGCAGGTTCAGAAGGAATACGAAAAGGTGTGGCATGATCAGCACATCAAACTATGTGCCTTCAAGGTACGAGATTTAGTTTTATTATATGATAGCAAGTTTGATAAATTTCTAGGAAAATTTTAGATGCATTGGCTGGGATCATATGTGATCAAGGAGATTACCAATGGTGGAGCAGTTCATCTTGTGAAATTGAATGGAGATCCATTTCTAGGAAAGGTAAATGGCACCTAATTGAAGCCATACACTGAGGATCTAGCCCAATGACTACCTGATGGTAGCACAGTCTTAACACTCCAGACAGCTGCAAGGAGGTGCAGGATTATAAACTACACTGCTTGGTGTGTAGAGTTGAGTGACAGGGGCTTTGTGTGAAATAGGAGGGTGTCACAGTACGAGAAGAAGTGCAAAGGGAGCTGCTCTATAGAAGGGGAGACCACGTAGCATAGCCAGAAAGTGACCATTACTGTCACTGTTCATGATTTGAATGGCAGAAGATGATTAGGAGGAGTAGGCGACTGACATTTAAGGCATTTAAGGCTGAAATCAAGAGTGAAATATTTCAAAATCTGTCACCAATCTCGCATTTATGGAAGGATTTTGGGGGGAACTGTCGAATTTCAATTCGAATTCGCCTATAAATTACAGGTGGTCATCTAACAAGAAACACTTTTCATTCTGAGAATTTATGAGTTGTGTTGTCTGTTGTGCATGAACCGTGAGTTCTTTGAGGATTTGCTTGCAAGCCCCATGTTCGCTCAGTATCCCGAGTCAGACAAAGAGCTTATTTGACATATCATGTTAGGACTAGGTCCCATAGAAATTCAAGTGCTAGAGAGACTGTTGCCTATGAGAGATTTTCTCCTAAGGTTGTGAGTATGGAGGTTCCAACAACAGTTCCTATAGCGCCAAGGTCACCTAGACCAAAGCCTACGCTAACAAGAGAGGTCCCCAAGTCGAAGAAGGATAAGAAAAAGAAGTCGATGCTAATGCACAAGTCACCAAGGAAACACGCAACCACATAGGCTCAATGGAAAGAAAAGTCGAGTGCAAAAGAGAAGGGGAAAGTGGTAGATGTGGAGGCCAAGGAGGGAATGGAAGACATAGATATGAAGGGGGTAGACCTTATTTCTAAGATGCTGGAGTATATCCTTCCATGCTAGGGCAAAGTAAAAGTATCTAAGGACCCAGATGAGGGACAGTTCCTCCTTAGCACACCCCTATTACTAGAGAATCTACCCTTTGAAGGTCCGCGCTTAGACCAGAACCTGCATCTGAAGCTTGAAGATTGGGATTTGGCAGACCTCAAGCGATTCCCCCACCTTGCCATAGACATCTTCATGAGGAGGGCGTTCTGCAAGGAGTCTGGTGTCATCACACTCAAGCTTGTGGAATGGATTCGCGGAGTTAACAAGTCGGGGTTGTTGAACATGCTATGGGTGCCTCACTAGCACCATGCTCTAATAAACGTAATTGCCATCAAGAATTTGTCGTGCCTAGTGCATGACAGGTGGGTGTGGCTGAATGAGATGATCCCAATACCTGATATGTTGATCCATTAGATCACATTATGACCTCATTCAGGACTGAATCCGACCAAGGCATTTTGCGGAAAGACGAGTGAGTGCGATTTCATTGAGAAGATGGAGGCCAAGTTCAAACTTGTTAAGAAGCTGCGTGGGTATTCCATTACCAGCATTACTGACCCCACAGTGAAGGTTTCCACTCAAATCTTGGTTGGAAAAGTCATGAGGAATTGCCGCATGGATGAGGTGCCGGCACTGGTAGTTTCTTGAGCAGCTTAGTGCACAGGGGGCTTACATTTCAACTTGGCGTGCTACCTGTGTAGCGAGTTCTTCACGATCTGCAGAGAGGCATATGACCAAAGTAAGACCTTTCACTATTCTTGGTTTTTGCTCTCGACTGTGTTGGTCGCATGGGAATTGATGGAGGATAGCCATTTTCCTCCGATCGAGACCGATTTACTAGAAGCATGCACTAAGTGCCATATAGACAGGTCTGCACGACTTGTATATCCAAAAGACTAGACTCAAGGTAGCTGTAGGACAAAGTAGCACTACCTCAACCAATTTGGCACTAGGGACCACTCGAGCAACAAAACTAGTTTGCTCAATGGATTTCTGGGTAGTCACGTTGCCTAATGGAGCTTTGAATGCGGAGGTGGCCAGTAACAAAGCTATGTTCAACACTTTGAAGAATGTGGACCTCAACTTTGCCACACTCTGCAGTGAGTTCCTTCACACACTGCAGACAAGTGTGATCGTAGAGATTAAGGCCTGAGAGTAGCACACACTGAGCATGATCAACGAGTATAAGGTCAACAACAAATAGATGTTCATTGAGAAAATGGCAGTGCTAGAAGCATGGAAGAAATTCCAAGTGTAGAAAGAAAAAACTATAGCCATGGTGGTCGAGGCATGCAGGAAAGTCCCTGAACTACATATCTCGAAGGAAGCGTCGTGGACGCAAAGATCAAGAAATTGGTTGTAGGTGTGCACAATGCAAAAAAAGAAGTGGCCAAGGTTTACTTTGAATTGAACCTTAGGATAAGAGAGCTTGAGTTGAAGTCACAAGCTTCAACTCCACCAAAGGTTAGAGAATAGTGTGAAGCCACTGTGAAGGAGGGAGTAATAGTAGTAGACATTGCGGTGAGGGATTGCATCGCTCTCTTTGAGCAGTCCATGGAGGTAGTCACGACGTTGTAGGAAGATCCTAACCTGCAAAGGTTAAACACAGAATCTCGTGAATTGCAACAGCAGTATGATGAAGTAAGAGTGATGGCGCACACCATCACTATATCACAATGATTAGCTAAGATGCATGAGGCAAAACAGGTGCTCGAACAAGTGAAGGTAACGCAAAGGAAAGAAGCAGTCCTCAAGGCCATATTGGGGCCTTGGCCAGATGAGGCCTCTGTTATCTTTGCCACCATTGAGGAAAATTTGGAAAGCCTACAGAGAAAGAAATAGAAGATAAGGGAAGACAATGCAGGACCAACAATAGAGCATTTGGTGGTGTAGATCAAATAGGTAGCCACACAGAGTGACTGGGGGTTGAGTCATGATATTTTGTGGGGGCTTGTTGGGACAGGGTCCCCTAGAGTCAAGTTTGGGGAAAAACCCCAAGTTATTTTGTAAAGAATGTAAAGTCTCTGCAAGTTGTGATGGCAGAACATGTAGATAGTAAAGTGTCATAAAGGGTTTTACCTTTCTTTTATGTAAGTTGTGTCGGCTTTAGTAGATCTACCCATGGTCCACAGACCATGTGATTGCATAAAAAGGTGAGTCTTAGAGAGTCTAAGACATAATAGGAATACATATCAATGAAGATGAATGTAATGGGTTAGTAGAAGAAAGACCAAAGAAGTCTTAGGGTAGAAGAGAGGCTCTGCAGCTGTGTGCACAGGGAAGTCTTGAGTATATAAGAAGAACAAAAGAATTAATAAAGAGATTATTCCAACAATTCCTCTGTTTTGGCTATTTATTTCTATTATGAATGAATGCACTACTATGTTATGATGAATCAAGGGTTTATGAATTATTACTGTTGTTAGAGCCTAGATTTACCTCACGCTAAAAAGGTAAGATTCTAGGTCCACATCAAACCACGCTCAGCTTGGTAGCTAGCCCTACCAAGTTAGGAGAAGGCTCTCTCCAGGTCAATCTCAGCAAATTATGATCACTAAGGGCTTGAGATGATTTATTTGATTACTGATCTTAGGCTAGGTATAGGTGCAAAGAGTTTGATTGAATAAATTGATGATTTGTGTGGGCTCTAGGGGAAACGCAAATATTGGGTGCAAGGAATGAGATTTAGTCTTGCAAGGATCTCGATGGGGCAAGGTAGGAAACCATTTTTGGCACTCTAAATCAAATGAGATGGATGGATCAGACAGAGGAGGAGTTGAAGAGGGCAAGAGAAGCCATGGATCCTCTCCAAATAGTTGAAAACATCAAAAAACTAAAGCAAAATTCAATCAGAGCACTGTAATTTCAATGTATTCTACTTACACTCTTGTTTGTTTAGCTGAGAAGAAATAAAGACAAATGATACATATAACACATGAATAAATTCACAAATACATAAGAGAGCACTATACCAAAACAAATGTCACAGGGATCCCAAAGAGCACTGTGAACCCTGGTCTCAATTCCTTAGCCAAAATGCTGATATGAGTGTAAAATGAAGCTCAAGGCTTTCTCAAGAGTCCAACCATGCTAATGACTAAAAAAACACACAATATAGACAAAGAATAGCTCATCCTTGCCTCTAGAGGTCGAGCTCACATTTTTAGGGGCTGATTCAACTGATTCTAAACTAGGAACTAGAAATCAGGCAATGAAACAACATGCCTCTAGAAACAAGGGAATTGATTCATTTAGTTTCAAATAATCTTTTAACTGATGAATCTACCTATCCAAGTGAAAATTTGACATATTTACATCATGATCCATCAATTTACATGAAATTACATCACAATTTTGACATTAAGAAAGTGAAAAAGTCAAGCTGGCCAAAGCTGGGCAAAAAACAAAGCAATACTTGGTCAAACTGGCAATTTTTCCTCTATGCGCCGCGCTTGATTCTCTATGCACCGTGCTTGTTTAGACCCACTTTTGGAGGCCTTCCTGATGTCCAAATCAGCTCCAAGTAGGCTTTTTGGAAAGGCCTGCCTGTTTACTTTCCAACCCAAGTGAAATTTTTCAATTTGGCCTTCATTTTCCCTGTCGAAAATCAAATCTCCGAAGGCTACTTCCTGTGTGTCAAAATAGAGGCAGTGAGGTCATTTTTTGAGTGTTTTTGACCTTTTTGAGGGCTCAAAACCAGCTCAGATTTCTTGGCCATGAACAAGCAAGCATAATTTTTCATGCCAAATCCCAAAATGCTGAGTTTTTTTGAATTTAGAGCCTCCTAGCAAAAGCGAGCGCCACATGGCGTGGCGCATAGGGCAAAATTTCCTGTTTTTTGTGCCAAAATTTGTCAAAATGAAAAAAATGCCCCAAATTTCTTGAAATTTGGGTTGAACCTTCTCTATTAAGAGCTATGTTGGGCCAAGGAAGCCTTAGCCAAAATACGAAGTCGATCATGCTCCTTTTCCCTCTTTGAAGCCTTCTTCAACTTTGCCTTTAAACTCCTTATTCACGCCTTGCAAACTTTGCTCCTTGCCATGTAGTGAAAAGCCATGTGTCCCAGAAATTTTTTGTCCTTGTTGACCTTCTCCAACAGTCTCTCTAAGTGGACATTGACTCTCTCGAGCCAAGACTCCCGATCAGCATTAATCTCTTGCTCTATTGAAGTAAACTCCACCCTCCTTCTTTGGGTAGCTTGGCGGTTCTCCCTGATGTTTTGTAACTCCATGATTGTGTGCTGATCTTAAAGCTACTTATTCCTTTGCTCCAAGTATTTTATGATCCACTTAGCCCTCTCCAAGTTGAGGTACAAGGCCTTGATGTTTGTCTATTGCTCTTGGATGATCTCCTTGACACTTGTGCTTTGCGGGCCCATGTCCGTATCATCATCCTCAATAGGAATAAAGTCCCGCTCACCTGAAGGCCCTTCATCCCACATTGGCCTCTTGCCTTTGTCCTGAACCTGTGGCACTAATGTTGGAAGCGAGACCCATTCCACCCTAGGTGGAGATAATACTTTCTTTGCTGCCGCGAACAACTGTCTAGTGCCCTTCTAATAAGTGATAAATACCGGCACAATAGCAGTGTGTGTCTCATGACCTTCATGCTGATAAGAAGGTCCGCCTATCTTATGCAAAGTCTCTGAAGGTCCTTGAGGAGCTCTCAAAAACTCACGAGAGATGAAGTCATCCCAAGTGATGCCCTGTAAGCCAAGCTGATGGACAACCACAATTTTTATGAGAGCAAAATCGTAAATACTATTAAACTATTGTTGAGGAGTCTTGTGCTAGAGTGGTCATCTTCTCAATATTTCGACACATGAAGCAAGGGATGTTCATCATCCATACCCTGGTAAAATGCATGAGCAACCTGATATGATAAGCATATAAACGGGAGAACCGACCCTCAAAGCTGAAATACTTCATGATCAGTTTCATTAAAGGAGCATATTCATCATTGAGGTACCAAAAAGGGAACACTCTCTTGAGCTGCCTCAAAAAGTTGGGTTTGATGTACGGTTCATAATGCTACCGGTCAATTTGTTGCCTCTTGTTCCATTGCTCTCCAATGTTAGGAATAACGGTTGCCATTGAAATGGATTCTAGTGTTAATGTGAACGTGACACCAGCTAGAGTGGCCTGACCATCATGTAAATGCAACACAAATAAGCGAGCCAACTCATGGTGAAACTAAATGCTAGCAACCTTCTCACAAAATTCATAGTAGGACTGGTGTTGGAAACAAAATATGGCAAGTGGGCAGGCCTGTAGTTCAGCAAAAGAAGTTGGTTCTTCATGAATATGCTTGCCACCTCTATGAGGCCTCCTAGGTGCATGTACCCCTGTTGGTGAGTTACTGTGGGTCTCCTCTTCATACTAATATGAAGAATCAGATGCCATCACTGCTAGTGAATAAACTGTCTTGGAGCTGCCTTGAACTGTCTTGATGAAAAATAGGTGATTTTATGGTGTGCCTTGACCTTTGCCACCAAGGGGAACAGTGATGTAGGGGACTATTGGGGAGGGAAAAATGAAGGATTTTAGGGACTGTGTGAGGTAGAGTTTAGTTAAGAGAATTGGGGAATGATTTAGGAATTTGTTGGTATGGGGTTAGGGTTTGGGAGTTTGTATTTGGGTTTTAGGAAATAGGAATAGGGATATATGATTAGTGAATTAAGGAGTATGTAAACTTTAGGAATAAGGGAAGCAAGGGGAGTATGGAATTAGCGAGTGATGAGGTGAGGAGATACTTGGTAGCAAAATAATCAACACAAAACCCTAACAACAATCACCTTTGACAACTTTGAAAAGATAGGGTTTTCTTTCCTTAACACACTTCACCATTCATCAAACACCATCAACAACCATCAATCTTGGATGAAAAACTACGAGAGAATTTCAACCTACTTGTATCGATGGCAATTCATGCGTTTTGGCGAGTTTGGAGCAAGTTGTGGCAGTTTTCAGCCTGTCAACTGTGTGCGCCGCACCCAGTATATACATCGCGCCTGTGTAAAATCGAATGGGAGTCTGAGGCCCAGTGCGCCACACCGGATGTATGCGCCGCGCTGGTTACTTGGAGCGATTTTCACACAAATTTCCTCACTTGCTCACCACAACAACTTTGCTTGTCTCAATAGTGCAAAAGAACTATGAAATTTGAAGGAATGACTTATAAACAAAAACATCTTTAATTTTTGGCTTATGAAACCCACTTTCATAATGTTTTGAAATGACTTTATTTGAAACTCAGTTTTTTGGACTTTTTCACTTCTTTTTGGCTTTGTGATGAACTAAATGACTTGTGCCTTGTTTGTTTTGCAGGTGTTGGAGCTACTGGAGCTAAGGAAAGAAACCAGGGTTGCACGGGAAGCAATTTACATATGGAAGGAATCAAGTTACATAAATTTATACAATTAGAGCAAAAATACTCTGTTTTTCCTCAAAACAGAGTTTTGAGAAAAGACACAACTTTGAACACTTGATGATAACTTTATTGATGTTGGAACCTCCTCATGTGCTTGCTGGTGCTTATTGGACACTTTGACACACTTTTTTATGAAACCCTAATGAAACCCTAGACCTAAATGACAATGAAACCCTAAATGAACTTTTGCAATTTTAAAGGCAAAAAGGTGACTGTATATGCTTTTTAACAATCAAACATGAACCAACAGGTAAATGACATGAGGGAAACTATAGGAAAGCCCACTACCATCAGATGATCCATGTGCCTAATGGTATGCAGATGACTGGGCGGGACACCTAATATGAAATGCAACAAGAGGATTTGATCTCTGATGGAGGGATGAAGATACTGACACTAACAGTTGTATTGATGTGCGATTTTACATGATTTACATTAATGTATGAACGCAAGTAATAATAACTATTTACACGAAGCATATATTGTTGAATGCTAAAGTTATCAAACACTTAAGCCAATCTGGGCAAATGCGGAATTAGGAGTAATCACAAAAGCACGTAAGTGGTTGATTCACCTATTTAGGGTTCGCGAATGGCAGTTGTGAATGTCCGCGAAGGTATAGGAACTATTTAGAAAGAAAATAAATACATGAATATAATAAAAAGGTCTGAAGGAGTATATCATGTGCCAATTCATTTTTATGGAAGTGTTATTTTTTTGCAGGTATGGATATATTAATTGAAATATGTAATATTTCATTTCGTTCTAAATTAAAAAGACATGTTTGTGTCATTTTATATTAAATTAAATATATTTATAATGAGAATAGGTTATAACATTTATTTTGTGTATTTATTTATGTAGTATAAAGATTTTGAATGAATATATTGTTTTGGTGTAATTATAATGATTTTAATATATTATTATTATTATCCAATTTTAAGGTCGCAGTTAAGTAAGGCACCAAATTGGTGTATGAAATTATCTTGTTTGCGGGAAAAGGGATCCACCTCCGTGCAACAATTTTGAAAATTAAGTCTACAAAAGCATACATAGTCTACCCCCTTTGGTTTTGAACCCATGACCTCTTAGGAGGAAAGACATTCTATTAACCATTAAGCTCTCTTTCTACATATATAAGAGACATATTATATATAAGAAATGATTTTATTTATGTGTTCAATAAGACATAAATTTATGACTTCTAATTGTAAATTAGTTACCATTAAAAATAAATAAAAAGATTAAGACTGTTACAAAATAAAAAATTATAGTACTATCTATATATGATATGAATAAGAAAAAAAATATGATAGATAATGAGACTAAATGGTGTAATAGGTATTTTAGAAAAATGAGTAAATATTTGAAATGTTTCTCATTGTAATGTTAATTAAGTTTATGGTATTAAGTGTTAGCACAATTAACAAAGTAAATTTTAGAGTGTTTTTGTTACAAAATAATAGTAATAATAATAAAATAATAAAGGTAATTACATAATCATTAGATATGGCTATTATTTGTATTGTGACAAGTTAATTGTTTAACATTGATGTAAATCATGTACATTTTAAAGATGTATTCAAAATGACTATGTTATTTAGAAGGAAATCACATTGTCATTGAGATATTTATGTTGGTATTCTTAAGAGAGGTACCTTTTAGAGAGTTGCATTGCAAAAGTTAACAAAATTAATAGAAGGTTGAAGTGTTTTGAGTATAGAAAATTGATATCTTCCATGAGAAAGAGGATTTTCCTATCTTAGTGAGATAGTAGTAATTATGACTAACAGATAACAAAATTTTCAAGTTTATCCATGATAAGAAGATATTATGTTGGTATAATAGTATAGATCCTATATGGAGGTTGAATAATATTATTTAATCATTGGTATCAATTGTTTATACAAAAAATAAAAATAAAAATGAAATTGATCTTTCTGATGAACCATGATAACAATGCTTATAATGTCATATTGCTCTAGTATTGAGATGACTCTCATAATTATGGTATGATATTGATATGTGGTTCCAAATATTATGTGATGTCATAATATATCATTTGATACAAATATGTTGATGTTATAAATTATGATGATGTGAGGCATGGAGTTATTTCATGCAGATTTTATGACATCCATGAGCAGACAATTTTACTACTCAAAATATTGTGATAATGATGATGTTATGTTCTCATGACAACATGCAAGAGTTGGCACATGGACCATTTTCTTTGTTATTATTATAAATAATGCATGGGTATCATGTTGAGATGTGGTGATTAACAAGAATTCACAAATGAGCCAAGAAGGTTAGATCATTTGATGATCTAGTGGGAGCCCATACCTACAAGGGAGAATGTGTAATTCATATGGCGTGTGGACATAATCAATAAATACTACCTATCTCTGTGGCTCCTTTGTCTTGTAGAGATCTTGAGGGCCTATGGGACCATCTTGAGGAGGCCAAGTGCCTGATAATGGATTGGGATGTCGAAGTCTGGTGGGGGTGTAAGGACTTCAATACCTGGCATTGTGCACCTTAGTGAGTGTGGAGGGAGTGGCTAAAGCTTTTTAGATGTATGGAGTACTACTACAGGGAGTATTGAGTGAGGTGTCTTCCTTGGGGAAGATGAAGTCTAAGTCGGGTGCAACCTTTGGGGCTAGCCTTAAGCTATGGTAGATACCAATGAGGATTTATGCCTAGTTCCAAAAGTTGGTAAAAGGGTAGAGGTTCCTTGGGATTTTGCAGGTGTTGTGAAAAATTTCGATGCATGTTGGTTATATTAGTTCAATAGAGGGTGTGGGGCAAACATGAAGTAATAAATAACAAAATAAAATAAAATGTTAAATTATTCAACTTAACTTCAGGACAAAGTTCCTTAAAAAGGGAGAGTATGTAATGCCCCTAATAATAATAATAAAATAAATAAATAAATAAATGTATAATATTAAAATATAAGTTAATAAATATACACAATAAAGAAAAGGACAACAATAGTAAATAAATAATAAATAATGAAAAAGGATAATTAATAGTAAATAAATAATAACTAATGAGAGAATATATAATAATTTAATGAATAAATATTTATTGTTAATTAGGTATTAGTTCTAAATAACTATATATAAAAGTAAATTATAAAAATAGTAAGAATAAGTAAAGTTAACAAAAAGTGAAAATGAATAAAATAAGAAAGAGTTAAATTAAGAAAAATATTAAATTAAGTAGAACTTAAAATAAAGAAATAAAAGTTGCATGTTGACACGTGGAATGCGTGCATGTGGACTCCTTTTCATTTTTTGGTCTATTTAATGGACGATGGGGAGGATGATATCATCCATTCCTTCATCCATTCTCTTGGGATAAAAGTTTTGTGAGACAAAGGATTTCCTGGCAATAGTACATTGATTGAGGGCTCGATGGTAGCCAGTTGTAGAAAGATTATGTGCCGCTGAACCTACGGTTGGGTGAAGTGTCATCCCCAAAACTTTGTCGAGGTTAGCGAGATTCAAATAACGCTCAACTTCAAAATCACAAGTAAGGAATATGATCGCTATAGGTAAGTTGTCTCTGCTCATATTTTTTCGAAATTTTATGCTAATTAGTTGAATACTTGTATGTTAATTATAAATCACATAATTGACTAATTAGTTGTATATTTAAATTGTGGGTTGTTACATCAAGGCATTTAACTATCAAAGCAACTGAAATCAAATCATTGAAAATTTAAATATTTGTGCAGGTGTGAGAGACATAGAGTTCACTCATGTTTATAATGTTGTGTGATAATTCATAAAATATCTTTCAACTTGAATGCAGGAGTAAAGACTGATTGCAAAATGTCATGGTAAATGTTTTTGTAGTGTTTGGATAATATTCAAGTGCTTGGAACCTGTGAGAAAACAAGTAAACAATGATCAAAATACTTGTGAATCTAAGTTGTGAAAAAAATAGAGCATTGTTCATAAATAATAACAAAATGAAATGGAAAAAGAAATAAATTATGTACAAAGAATAACAAAATGAAATGGAAAAAAGAAATAAATTATGTATAAATAATAACAAAATGAAATGGAAAAAGAAATGAATTATGTTAAAATTCATTCTGCACAACAAGGGGCCCTCCTATGAGTGCACGAGTGTTAAGAATACTAAGAAAAATTGGCTTGGAATATGCACATCCTCCTCATCAAATAATAATGAAAATAACATGCAAACTTTTATTGAATCAAAACAAAGTGTGCATGATCAAAATTACACAACATATCTATATCCCTCTAGCTTTTTCCTCTTTCATCAAAGATATTACAATAATTTTATAGAGCTCTGAAGAAACAACGAATTCATAATTTCATTGCTTGAATTTGACCATGAGATCTTGATAACCAAATATATTTTGATGAATTGTAGGAACAAGGATGAGGTCATATCTTATAAAATATATCTCCCTACCATGGATTTTCTATAACATAGCTCATTCCAACTTCTTTTTGCTTAATTGTGTGTTGAATGACATTGGAAATTTACTATTTGTGCACATAATCTGCAAAATATGGTTCCAAAGAACTAGGAAAATCTCCCAAACTATAATGAATCTGAGAAAACTGATGTAATGAAGCCTAATTGGGATTGTTCTGAAGAAAACCAATAAATTTTTTTTTTAGTTTGTTTTCATTTTCTCATAAAACACATATGAAGTTGAATGGTCAAAATTATTGAATTTTTTCCTCTGATCTCATGTTGTATGTTCACACATGTGAGTTGGGTGACATTTGGCCAACAAGAATCCATATTGGAGCTTTTAGAAATCAAGTCGATGTGTCATATTCTATTCAATGACAGTGCTAATACCTCGAACGTGGAGATGACTATAGAAACTACAATGAATTGTAAAAACTTGCATTGTCAAACTATCATTCGTAAAACCAAACAAAATTATTCTTAATTCATTAAAAACAAATGAAATAATAATAATAGGCTATGAAAACATGTATGAAGGAGTTTTGGTGTATTTATGGAGAAAAATAACAAAAATGTTACTAATGGGTAAGTGGTATGGTGTGAAAATGAATGATAAGATCAAGACAATTCAGAGGCCCAACAAAAAGCATGTAATGTCATTTGGAAATGATCGATTGTGAAAAATTCATATATAATTATTTTCCTTTTGTATTACTATATCATCTCAAGTGGTCACATTGACCAAGGTTATGTATCTTTTCACTCTTTGATGGTTTTATCCATGCAATACACTTGTGGATGATATTTGATTTATTTGTGTTTGATGACCTCTTTAATGTGTTTGACTTATGTGAATGTACGATGTTTATTGAATATATTAAGTTCACCAAAATAATTGCATTAACCCATCAATGACTAGCCGACTCACTCACAATGGTCATGCCCATTTATTAATTAACATGTTGTGCACATAATTGTTTCATCTCATTATGCACAAATCTCCTATCCTAATAGTCTCATTGATACATTACCCATCAAACCTCATTAACTATATGGACCAATGTTGTTTTTATTTACCATGGTTTACCTTTTTTGACCTTATTAAATAACTTGGTAGTCCCACAACCCACGAAACTCATAATCCAATAACTTGTTTTGCTGGCTGAGTCTGTACCCTCATTAATAATATGGACCACCATTGACTATGGTATAAGATATTTGATTACCATGGAACTTATATGATCATGGTTTACCTTATTAGCCACATTCAATTGGTACTGACCCCTATCCAAAACCCCATGAATGTTATGCTTAATCATCCCCTAAGCTAATAAATATTTAGCTCATTAATCTCATCATCCACATACCTCCTCCTTCACATACAACATTAATCAGTTATCAATGCTCTACATTATGGACCATATAGACCATAGTTGAGCAACATTCACTACCATTAATGATATCAACCATTACGAATGTTGTATCTACCATAGAAATCATTGAGTTGGAAAATAGTAAATAAAATTGATTTATTGAAGAATATCCTTCTCTTATTCTTATTGGCTATTATGGCTCTCCCATCTATTAATTTTCAACTAAATTAATATGTATTTTTTATTACATCTAGAAAGGTTAGGTGTTGTCATAGCTATGGATGTTAAATCCAAGTCTTATGAACATTCATAGATTTGGATACGTAGAGAGTCTTAGAGGCTTGTAGTAGATGTTTTTATATGAATTTCATAGTTTAAAGTTTTTAATACTTTTTAACGCTTAATAGATTAATAGTTAACATGAACCTCTATTAGTTAAAATTAGGGAATTAAGTCACATAGTGATTCTTAAAAAATTAGGGATTAACATGGATCTATGCTAAGATTAAAACTCATTAGGAATAAGAGGTTGATACATTTTTATATGTATCATTGTAACAATGCAATTTAGAATATGAAAGTGAAGGCATTCCCTAAAACATATGAGGGATCAAAATTTAAACTTTGAAGTGAATTTCTTACATGGGTTTATCTTCACACCTAATTTTTTACGTAAAATGTAGAACAAAATAAATGTTGATCAAGAAAAAATTGAAAGAGATTTTTAATTTTTATATCACAATTTTTACAATTCGTAATTCATAACTTTTTTTTCACAATTTTTACTAGTTTTAGTAACATTTAAGATTTACAAAATATTTATTATGTTTCAAAAAATACGCTTTGTAGTTCGTGATAATTGATGCTAAGTTTGACAATAATTATGATTCATAAAAAAATTATATTTTTTCAACTTGCTCTACTTTTTTGGTAAGTTCCTTCCTCTATTCCATTAAATGTCAAATGTAAAATACATATTTTTAATTGAAATAGAGATACTACAATGCTATCGTTCTTGAAGGAAACTAGGCTAGCAAGTGTAGATGATAAAATAGACTTAATACCACTCTCTATGTATAAGAGATATGAATAATAAAAGCATGACCCTAACCTACATAGAGGGAAGCTAGGTCATACTAGTATTTAAAATAGTAGAGTTAAGATGTGTCCAAAAATAAAACTGTGTGTGATCAACATGAAGGAAATTGAACTTGAAATAATAGTAAATCCATAAATTAAGTCTAAATAGCAAATGAATCTATAACATTGATAATTGAAAGGAGACTTGTGGAAAAGAAGACACAATTACGGTCAAATGTGCCCTTGAGTGGCATAATGAAGCATGATTTGGAAATCCTTGGAGGACCCCTAATGTTCAATTAGGAGGATACCATTATTCTTGTTCATAAGAGTTATCAAAAGAAAAACTTACTTTTCTAACATCTCTCACTTTTATCGATTATTTTTCCATGTTAGTTTCCTTGGATATCATTACATGAGAAATGAATTTTTTTGGTGTTCCAATAAAGCTATGTCATCCAATAAAACTTTGTGTCACAAGTGAGACTGAAGCTGAGGTCAAGGATGAAATATTGTACGAATTGATCCACATCCAAATATTCCCTATACACCCTCACTATCTTTATATCATTCTCTATGGCCCTAATATAGTAAATAATGTTGGGTGAAGTAATCTAGAATATAAAGCAAGCCATTGCATAGGTGTCTATCGCTACGATCATTCAATGATCTGTGGTTTTACCATGATTAGAGGCTTGAGTGCCATATCCAAGACCAAATTATCCAAAAGAATATACTTAGAAGATACAAAATTTGATCATAAGCTAGAGATAGAATTAGGAAGAGTGGATAATTTTACTATATGCAAAGTCATAATTGTTATTCATAACTTCTCATGTGGCATAGAGAGCATAAAGAAAAGTACATACCACCTCATCATAGTGATAATTTCCTATGTGTTGTTCATAATTCCTTTTATCTCCTCCCTAATCATTTAATTGATGATAAACTAAAGTCCATCTTCTTATTTCCTCTAGCTTGATCAAGTCATTAACATCCTCCATTGTGAGTGAATGGATTAAGACACCTTGGGAGTAGTACATGGTGGGCAATGTGGTATGAAATTCATCTCCACGTACAACCATTTTTTTAAACACCCAACTTAAGAGCTTCAAACAATCTTAGTAATAAATGTCATAAATATTTTTAGAATGATTTAAAGTAGAATCACATATACTATTAAATTAAAAATATTATTAAAATAATAACCATAAAACTTAAGCCCCAAGGGTTAGCTCAACCGGTCAAAGCAGTGCCTTGCCATACGAGAGGTCATAGGGTTGAATCTACCCTAAAGCCCTTGGGGTCAAGTCAGTACATAAGCCATGGGGATAGTGATCCCCTTTGGGATCGATCTGCCCAAATTTACTGTGGACGTAGCGGCTACCCAATGACCAAAGATAATCGTGAACCACCCGAAAATAAATAAATAAATAAATAAAAATAAAAATAACCATAAAACTTATTAATAAAATAATCATATCAATTCTATAAATTATTGGCAATTAAAAAAATAATTATATTAAAAAATAATAATATATTATAAAATATAAACGAAAATAGAACAATATTATATTAAATTAATATAAAATATTAATATTATTAATTCAAAAACTATTAATTATTAATACAAAAATATAATAATAATTCAAAACAAAAAATTATAAATATAAACCATTATTAAAAAATAAATAGTATCAAAAATATGTCATATCTATGTTTTAAGAATTATGAACATTATTATCTTACATGTCATTATAAATATTTATGAATATAAAGTTATAAAGATCCTAAATTAAGTATGGTGTTAAACAAAGGATTATTATAAAACTCGCATAAAAATTTATCAACAAACTTTTCACCTATCATATATTACAAAAGGATTCAATTTATAACTTTTTTTTCTAATAAAAAATATTTAGCAAACTCTCACATAATAATTATTAAAAGATAATTTTATTCAATTTTTATAACTTTTTTTATAAAAAATATTAACAAACTTCTCACTATAATAATTATAAAAGGATGACAACTTTTTTACAGGTCAAGATGAAATAATTATCACGATTCTTCAGTATGAAAGTGGTCATCATAAGAAAAATTCCAAGATGGCATATCATTTTCAAAATTATTAACTCCACGATATTGATGATCGTAAACTAACACCCGTCGTATAATAAGACAATCATCAAAAGGCCAAGATTATGAGGGTCATTGTGAGTTATTTTATTATTATTTATGGTAAATATGTTATTTTTTATTACTATATTTTTTTTTTAATTCGAGTGATACGTATATTCATTTCCTCACTTTAAATTTTATTTATTTTTTTCAAATTAGAATCTATTTCATTACGGATGACTTTAATGGTATTTAAATATACTTTATATGAATTCAATTAATATAATAATATATAATAATTTATATATATAATATATATATATATAATATATATATATATATAACTAAAAGAAACTAATTCAACAAAGTGAATCACCTTTGCTCATACATACCGAAGTTTTATAACATTTTTTTTTCCATAGGTAAAGCTTATCTCAATTATTAAACTATATATCAATATATACAGTTTAAGTAGACCAAATGGTTAAGAGCATTTGTTTCCTCTTAAGAGGTCACATGTTCAAAACTACAGGGATAGAGTATGTATGCCTTCATAGACTTAGCAATCAAATCCATGTGCGGAAGTGGGTCCCTTGTCCGACAAACAAGGGAGTCTCATAAACCAATAAGTGGGTTCCTTGTCCCACAAACAAGGTGGTCTCATACACTAGTAAAGTGAGACCTAGTAAATCCACATCATTTATTGAAAATATCCTTCCATCTCTTCATCTCATACACCAATAAGTGGGTCCCTAATCCCATAAATAAGGGTGTCTCATACACTAGTAAAATAAAACCTAGTAAGTCCACATCATTTATTGAAGATATCCTTCCATCTCTTCTTCATGTTCAAAGACTTTATTGTGGCCCTCCTTCCTGTCAAGTTTCAATTAAATTACTTTGGTTTTTGTTATTGTATCTATAAAAGTAAGGTGTTTCATGTGTAGGTAGGAAAACACTCTATAAGAGGCATAAAAACAGGGAAGTTTGACTTCTACATCATAGACCCCTGCACCATATGAGAAGCAAGACAAGAGACCAGGGGAAGTGTTTTCTCCCATAGTCACAAAAATTCTTGAAAATGAGTATCAAATGTACAAGAAAAGGCAGAAGACCACTCCAGCAACAGAAGGATCCTTTGAAGAGAAAAATGTACAAACACTAGTTTTTACAGGCCCTCATGCTTCATGAAGGATTGAAGATATTTTTGTAGGGTCTCCATCCTCTTTTACCTCCCAAGATCCAGTGGACACTTCTCAAACGAGAGAATTGGTTCGTGACCAAGATGAACCAAACATATTTTCTAAGTACAGATAAATAAAAAAGAACAATGAACAACTAAAAGCTACAACATATAAATAGTTTTGGAAGCAAACAAACTCTTCACAACATAGGCTCCTCTCTTCTTTCAACATAGAAAAAGGGAAAATGTACATAGCATTTCTGCAAGCTCAAATTCCTTTCCCAAAGACTCATGCAGATTATAAGAAATATATTTTTTCATTCAGTACTGATCAAATTCATCCAATTGATCAAATAGACCTGCAGAAGAAAATAGGAGAGATGTTGTACTCTACATTGACAACTTCGACAAAGGAACCTTCTAAGCGGCAATCCTCTATAAATAACATTCAGTCTCAGCTCAAGTTAGAGAAAAGCTCCTCTCTAGCCAAAGATACAAAGGAAAGACCTTGTAATCAAACTCAGATATGATCCCAACGATGTGAAAGCAGCAAAAGAGATTGCCAAAAGGAAGAATGTTGATATTGTAACACTCAAGAAGCAACTAAAGCTTCCATCCATAGAAGACCCACAGACTAAAGAAGTTGGATAGGTTGAGAAAGAAAAAGAAGACATGTTCAGGATCCTTATTGAACAGAGTGGAGAGATCAAAGAAATGGAGGTTGAAATGAAGAAATTATTGAATGAAATGGAACAAAAAACACATGTGGCTACCATTCCATTCACAACATCCCCTATTGCATCTACATCAATAGCAGGGGCATCGACTTCAGCAACCATTACAGTTGAGGGGTAGTCAATAGATTCTTTAGGGGAAATCTCTAGAGCAATGGATGACCTGTCAATCAAAGGAAAGGAAATTGAGAAGCTTAAAGCTCAGTTGAATAACATTTAGGAGAAGAAGCTAAAGGTTGATAGTATATACTTATCCGAGTTGCAAAAAAATCATAAATTAACAAAGAATATTGAATAACTGCAAAGTGAGTCTGCAATGGCACAAACATTGGCACAGACGAAAGAGAGTACATGGATAGAAATAAATGAGTCCATGATTGAAATATGGCCCTCAATTCAGATTATGTTTTAGCAAGAGGAGTTAATACAGAGGTCTAAAGAGGTAATTGAAGAGGTAAAAGCAGATTTAGGGCAGAAGCTAGGTGAAGCTACTACTCTAATCAAAATTTTGAATTCGAAGACTAGAGAGGAATTAGAAGAGTTTGAAATTGCAAATAGGAAAAAGACTATTTTAGAGGTGAGGAGGGTCCTTACAAAAAGAAACCTTATGTTTCAATTGGAGAACAAGTGTCACAATATGGAATACAACATTCAAAATTTCTGTAGAAAATTTAATGTGCTAAATCAGAAGGGACTGTCAAGTTTGATAGGGATTGGAGAAAATCTTATCAGTTTATAAGGTTATCACCATAAATTATATACCATAGCCAAAGATAATTCAAATTTTTCTACTATCAAAGGAAGTGTCACAGGGAAAGCCTTCATGGATTATTTGGATTTTGATCACTCATTAGACATGAAATAAAACACTTGTTCATTGTTAAGCCCACTTTTCAAAAGTATACCGAGGTGGATGAAACCTATAGGAAACTTGTCAAAGCCACCACTCCAAGTGAAGACAGATGGGACAAATTGTGCGAGTTACATGGGTAAAATAGTTTTTACTTTCAAACAACAAGGCAACACTTCTTCAGTTCGAGTCATCACCTGCATCCTCGAAAATAGTGCTAGAGCACTACAACAGTTTCAACTACCTATTTTTCTGTACTATGTTTGTAATCAATTTAGGATATTTTGTAATAAATCTTGAGATTTTATTCAATATATTTTTGATAATTTTTTTATAAGTACTTCCCAAGTCGAAGTACAAATGTTGGGACTTGTATCAAGAAAACACATTTTGATGTAAAGTTGTTCACTGAGATTGAAGTGATCATTTCATTAATACATAATATTGTTCCAGGATTCATGTGTCAGGCTAATTGGCGATGTCTTTCCTTTTGTAAACTTGTTATATCTCTCTTTCTTATGTTTTCTTAGTTGTATTGTTTAAAATAAGATTAATGGATGAACTTCTTTAATCACACTTTGTCCTGGATTTTAAGAAATTTATATGTTTTCAAATGAAGTTAAATATAGAATTCATGTTAAAATTCTCTATGTTTAATGGAATTTGAATCTATTCTTCCCACTCACACCACAAAGCTTCAAAGATCCAAATAACTTGCCTACCTTGCCTTGTTTCAATCTTTTCTCATATTTCTATTTTTGATCACCTTAAGACTTTGAAGCCATTTCCCAATGGCCTTCCTTTGCAGTTTCAATCAAACATTTAAAAAACCAAACTCTGAACCTAATATCTAGCCTAAAATTCCAAAATCAACAAATCTAAATCTAATAAAGAGATCTCTCTCTGAGTTTAGAAGGGCTAGCTTCTAAGCTCGAAAGTGGTTCAGTGGTTACCTTTGGGTTTATTTCACAACCTTAATAAATTACGGAGTGATAACATCCTAGAAACCATACTGGGGGCCTTCGAACAAATCTTATTTGTATTAAATTTTCCCTGGTCAATTTTTTTTTTTTTTGTGCTTAAAGTTATTTCTAGGTTTGTGGCTGAGAAATAGATTTGATTTGAGGTTGCTTTCCACTTAAAATTTGTACATATTTTATTTCTATAAATATACTATAGTATATATGGCTCCTAAGAAGATATATATTAGAGCTAATCCGGATCCAAATCCACCAAAAAATTATAGATAACCCTAAAAAATTCTTAGCAAGAAAAGTTTAGTCGAGATCCAGGAAAGTAATAATCATCTCCCTAGGGTTAATTCTCTGCTTGAAATCTTTGAAATGGTAGAAGACAAAGAATTTGATTTTCCATTTGAACGTAGTCTCTTTCGAACTAAATCTGACAATTTTGTAGTTGAAATAGTTTTTAATGAAAACATCTTAAAACCCTACATTTCAAAAACATAAAATTGTGTAATCAGATTCTAAAGATGATGTCATAAAACAATTTAACAATATTGAAGTTTCGGTGTCTGAACTACATCAATTTGTATAGAAATCTCTTGAATCACCTAAATCCTCACATTCATCTTCTACTGCTTCATCCGCAACCCCACCATTAATTCCACCTAATATTTCTATCCCACTTCAAATTCCTCTTGTTTATACTACCCTTCTAGAGGTTCCTCCTATTTCTACTACACCTCCATTTATTCCTCCTATTACCAATATACCCATTTTATCTACTATCCCTACCACCACTACATCAGCTCAATAGAGTTCTACTCCAACTCCTTTAATCTCTCCCACATTCATACATGTTAGAGTTTCATAATCTTCCCATTCTCATTTACCAATCATGGCAGCTAGTTATGCTCCCTTGGTCCTACCTGGACAACTCAATGCAATCCCTCAAGATTATCAAACTAGGATACTCCAATATGATGGCACAGGGCCAATTACTCCTCAACAACATATTGATAAAATGAATGATTACTTAGACCTCCAAGAGATAGATGATGATGATGTTAAAATGAGATTGTTTGCCCAAAGTCTCACTGGTGAGGTTAAAAAATGGTTTAAAGATTTCTAGTTTTTCTATCTTAGATCTTGTCCAATTTCATGAAAATTTCCTTAGAAGATGGGAAGTGAAAAATAATCCTCTACAAATCTTAGCTGAGCATGAGAGTATTAAGAGAGCCCCTAGTGAAACTGTCCAGGACTATTGCACTTGATTCAACAGCATTTATAACTCTATCCCCATTGCAATACAACCCACACCAGAACTAGCCTTGATCAAATTCAAATATGGATTTGATCCAGACATATCTTACCAACTTAGAGAAACAAATCTTACTACCCTTGAGGAGATGCAGAGAAATGTAGTTAGTGTAGAGGCTAATCTATTAGCCAAAAGATCTAGGATAAAAGATGAAAGGAGACTATCTATTAAATAGGGACCTACTTCTTCCTCATCTGATGCTAAGTTGGATAGATTAGTTAGGTTTATGGAAATAATGGTAGAGAGAATAAGTTTAAATAATAGAGCTCCTCCGAGAGATAATCAAGGCGGTCCTCAAAATATAAATCAAAATCTTAGGAGGAATCCACCGTTAATCGAACAAAGAGAACAAAGAGGTCCCAATGATTGACAATAGATCAGGCCTCCCTTCCAAGAAAACTATGAGGATGAAGAATTTGAGTTGACAGAAGATCCTGAAGTAAACTAGATAAACTTATTTGCATAAAGTGAGATAGATCATATTTTCTTGACCAAAGAAGATTAAGATCTATTCTTGATATCACAACCAGAAGCCCTCCCTTCAGATTTAGATGAGTATAAAGAAGCATAACAAAATTATATAATGGAAACACATAAGCAATATAATCTAAGAAGCCAAAAGACTACTAGAAATTATCCTAGAGAAACTCAGAATGATGCCCCTTCCACTAGCCAAATAAAGGAGGGTTCTCGAAAAGAGGCTCCTGAAAAATAAGATCAGAATACCAAAGAGATAGACAAACCTAAAACCTCTTTCAGCATTGAGACTAAGTTGGCTAAAGTCAAAATTTCAATTCCTTTAATAGAAATAATCAATAACAATGCATATAGGTCCCAAGTTATGAAAGCCTGAAAATAGGGGAAGAGATAGACACAATAAACTCGACTGATGACCAACCTGAGTTGTTATTTGGACTTGAAGTAGAAGGGAAATCTTAGGATGGAACTGTGGCTCCTTTCTACATTAGTTTGAATAGTCATGAAAAGATTATGCATAATTCCATGCTTGACTCTGGTGCTTCTCGCAATCTGATGCCTAGATCCATCATAGAAAAACTGGGTTTAGATATCACAAGGCCTTACAAAGATTTGCATTCCTTTGATTCTAGCAAGTTCAAATGGCTAGGTCACATCAAAGACCTGTGTCTCACTTTAGCCAAAATCCCAGCCAAAAGTCTAGTCATGGACATTGTAGTAGCAGAGATACCCCCTAAGTATGTAATGTTACTGTCATAGTCTTAGGGATCAAAGTTACAAGGTACTTTTCAAATGGATTTGACCTATGCTACCATTATTATTTTGGTCAGCAAAGAAGTATATACAGGGAGACTCTCATGAAATACATGGTTAGCAGGCAATAAAAACCAAACAATTACCCCCTGTACTCTATGCATTCAGATTTAGACTCCTTTATTTTATACAATGATGAATCTCTAGAGGAGGAAGTTTCACATTTAGAAGCTAAGCTAAGCAGGATAGAGGAAATGAAATTTGAACCTGGGAAACTAGAGGAAGAGATTGAAGCCCTATGGAACATGGATTTTGATGGGGCTATAAGAAAGGAAGGAGCAAGGACAGGTGTTTGGATTCTAAACTCATAAAAAGGGATAGATAAAGGACACTCTTACAAACTAAAATTTCAATGTACAAATAATATAGTTGAATATGAAGCTTTAATCTTAGGACTGCAACTTTTAAAGAGGCCAGGGGCTAAAATAATTTATGTGCATGAAGATTCATAGCTCATCATTTACCAGATTAAACATGAGTATTCATCCAAGAACCCTAGATTAAGAGCCTATGAAGTTTTAGATTTTCTTCAATGTTTCCCTGAATATCAATTGTCTCTTATTCCTAGAGGCCAAAATATTTTTGCAAATGCCTTAGCTACTTTAGCTAGTACTTGTAAGGTGCCATTCCATCCTAACACAAAATATGAGCTATGAAGATTTAAAATCATATGAAAATAGTATCATACATCACATCATTCCCATCAGAGAAGATCAAATCCCTTCAAACAGAAATTGAGGAGAGTGAATCCAGTATTATTACCTTTGATAGAAAAGGAAGTAAAAAAACTTTTTGATACAAAGATCATTGTACCCCTCAAATTTTCAAAATGGGTCTCTAATCCATTACCTACCAGAAATAAAATGGGTGAAATTAGGCTCTATGTGGATTTTAGGAATCTGAACAAGGTCTCTCTTAAGGAAAAATCCCCCCTACCAAAAGTGGAACACATCCTACAAAAGGTGGTTAATTCCATTAGCATCTCTTTGTTGGATGGTTTCTTAGGATACAACCAGGTTCTGGTTCATCTTGATGATAAAAAAAAAAAAAAATCTACTACACCTTAGGGAACTTTTATGTATGTAACAAAGCCCTTTGTCCTTATGAATTTTGGGGCCAAATTCCAAAGAGAAATGGACATTTCATTTACTGATGAAATATATAGATTCATTGTAATTTACCTAGGCAATATAACTGTGTTTTCAGAAATAGATGAAGAACACCTATTGCATTTAAGAAAGGTTTTTGAAAAATGCAAAAAATATGGTATCTCCTTAAATCATAAGAAAAACCTTTTTGGTTTATAGGAGGGAAAAATTCTAGGTCATATCATTTCGAAAGAAGGTATTAGAATAGATTCTAGCATAGTCAAAGCTATATTGATCCCATAAACAAGAAAGAAGTTCAATCCTTCATTGGTAGGATAAATTTCCTTAGAAGATTTATTCCTAACTTGGCAGAGATCTTAATAGCCATTACAAACATGATAAAGAAATATATTGAAATAAAATGGAATACTGAAGCCAAGAAATATTTTAGTGAAGTAAAGATAGCTTTAACCACTACTCTTGTTTTGATAAGACCTGATTTTACGAAGGATTTTATGATTTTTTTTTTTTTTTGCATCTGAGCATACTATTGTAGTTGTTTTGTTGCAGAAAAATAGTGAAGGATATGAACAACCCATAGCTTTCTTCAGCAGAGCTTGAAGATGCCTCATTAAAGTATAACATCATGGAGAAACAAGCCTTTTCTCTGCTAAAGGCAATGAAAGACTTCAGAGTTTACATCCTACATTCTCATATCATTACATTTGTCCCAAGTGTCGTGGTAAAGGATATTCTAACACAAACTGATCCAGATGGTAGAAGAGGAAAATGGATTGCATACATTCTAGAATATGACATAGATATCAGACCTACCAAGCTCATCAAGGGCCAGGGATTGGCTAAGATAATGGTTGAGTCCAATTTTCATGCACTAGATATTAATTTTATAACTGCACTTGATCAACAGGAAGGGGTGGCAACTCCATAGGTATCAAAGGCCTTTTCTGCCTCTCCATTGTATATATACATACATTATATTTGTGTTACAAACTTTACAAGCTCCCCTTGGTTTAACCAAGACAAAAGATAGATTTCTAAAAACGAAAGCTATGAAATTATGTATTTTAGATTAGATTGTATATTTGAAAGATGTTGGAGGTATTTTGCTAAACTATTTGTTGAAAGATGAAGCAGACAAGGTCATGGAAGAGTTTCATCAAGGAGACTATGGAGGCAATTTTTACTAGAAGACCATAGCCATCAAAACCTTGAGAGCTAGTTTCTACTAGCCTACCTTGTTTTTAGATGTGCATAAGAAAGTCACCTCTTTCCACCAATGAAGAATTGTTGAAGACAAGAGAAATTTTTTGCCTTTAGCATTGAAACCCATTTCAGTTGAGGTTTCTTTTCAACAGCGGGGTCAGGGTTTCATTGGTGAAACCCACTCGAGCTCCTTAGGTCAACATATATGCATCTTGACATCCATTGATTACTTTACTAATTGAATCAAGGTTGTTCCAACCAGACAAACCACAGACACTGTAATCATTCAATTTTTAGAAGGTAACATTTTGTCTAGGTTTGGATGTCCACATAAGATTATCACTGATAATGTAGTTGCCTTTAAATCAAAGAAAATGGTTCATTTTTGCAACAAATACCACATAAAGTTAGAATACTCTACTGCCTATTATCTGTAAGGGAATGGGTTAGCTGAGTCTTCTAATAAGAGTCTAGTCAACATCATCAAGAAATTGTTGCAGGAAAACAAAAAATCTTGGCATAAGAAGTTGATTAATGCCCTGTGGGCTTACAGAATTAGCACAGAAAAATCTATTGGGATGTCTCCATTTCAATTAGTATATGGAGTAGATGAAATTTAGCTACAGCAATCCATGTAGGAGGTCTACAGCAAAACTCAACTCATTCAGGATAAAATTCATAAGATCCATGATAGGAAGACAAAGGAAGATGACTTCCAAATAGATGACTTGGTGTTAAAATGGGACTCAAGGAATGAAGAAAAAGGAAAGCATTGAAAATTTGACAATTTGTGGAAAGGGCCATACAAAATTGAGACTTTTAGAGGTAACAATGCATTTTTATTAAAATACTTGACTAGAGAAGGACTGTCAGGTGGAACTATCAATGAAAGACTACTCAAACATTACTTTCTTACAGAATAGATTAGTTTCATTTACAATAATTGTAAATATCATTTTACTATTCTAGTGCAAGAGTGATGGTGGCTCACATAAGGAGTTGAAGCTCGAAGAGAAGGCTACTGATCTACAACGTTATTGACATCTCACAAGGAGGATGTCATCCCCATTGGAGCCACTGTTAGGGTCCTATATTTTATAGGATGAGATGACTATTAGTTATTAAATTTTGTATATGAGATGTTGTAAATAAGTTTATATTCGACAAGTTATTTAAAAAAGAAAGAATAGAACAATAAAAATAAAGATATAAAAAAGAAGAAAAAAGAAAAGAAAAAACAAAGGGGATATATATATATATATATATATATATATATATATATATATATATATATATATGAGAAAAAATAAAAAATAAAAACCCCAATAAGTGTGCAAATTTAAATGCCACTTCATTTCACACAAAAATATGCACAAGAAATGCTTTAGAAAGTTCAAAATGTGCAGCTTGTTCAAATTCCACATTAGAGTTGAAAAAATAAATAGAATCAAAGATTTAATCACACTATTTTAGTGTGATTAGACTTGTTTAATATAATACATTTAGGTAAGTTAATGGTTTAACCACAGACTTTAACTGTGGTTGAATTAGGGGTGAATAAAGTTAGTTTGGTAAAAAATGAATTAATCGTTTGATCACAGGGTTTAATCGTGGTTAAATTAGTCAAAATAAAGTATTTTAAAATAAATAATTTTTACTGGACAATGTAATGATGGTCTAAACTAGATCTGGATTAAAATTAGATCATTTAGTGTTAATTGTAGTTTAAATCATGGTTAGATAGTTTAAATAAAGTTTTGGTTGATGCGACGACTCTTATCGCTATGTGATAAAAGGCGTGCCCATTTCAATGGTTGAGATCTCACCTATCCGGATCGACAACTGGTGAGGAGTTTCGGAACCCCCTCTAGGTCCTTCCGACAGTTAATGGAGGGGGGAAATGTTACAGATCCATTTGGGCACATCACTCCCATTATCCAGATTAGTGTTTTAGGGCTCATCAAACCCTAATTTCAATTGCTACAAGCCCTAAACAAGTCAACCTTTTGAATGCCTCATTCCTATATAGTTTAATGGCCTGAAGACATCTTGAAATGACATCTAGAGGGACCAGCGTAGGTAGGCCCATGTAAGGGTACACTACAGAGCAGTTAAGTCCATGCCAGGGTGCTCTGCAGAGCACTTAGGCCCACTTTGACCTGGGATGTGTGAGTTTGAGTGAAATTCACATAGGGTTTGTGGAATATTCTTATCTTCTGGAGCCTTCAAGAAGATTCCCACACTTACCATCTCCTATGAGCTCAAAAATGTTGAGATTGCAACAAGATGATGGAGCTTAGTGAAAAGAGTCGCCTTCACTAAGTGGGCCCGCAAGCTATTTTTGGCGCAAGTCTATTTTTAGACTATGTCTATTTTTAGACATATGGATCATGTCTATGGATTGCAGGTTGCTGTTTATGGATGATTGATCAAGTTTGGAAAAATAGATGGACTTCTATTTTTAGATCACAGCGGAGTGACTGCTCAGTCTAAATATAGAACAGTCAAATATTATTAGCTCATAATAATATTTAGACTATAAACTTTGTCTTATTCTCTTGGAGCACTTCAGGATGAGCTACGGATTTGGTACATGCAGATCCCAGAAGGAAATACGTGGTTACCTATGGGATGACTAATATTTGCATGCAGGACTTCAGTTAGAACTCAAGTGAGTTGAGTTTAGTGGACTAGAGGTGCAATTGATGGAGTTGTGTTCAGTTTAGCTTTGTTAAACTAGTTGTATTTATTCTAACTGGAAATTAGACTAGAGATGAGTTGGGTGAATTAGTTATTAATTAATTCACAAGTTATTAACTCATAATGCAACTATAGAATACATCAGTTAACTCAATTGCATGTCAGTGCATGTTCAGTTCAGGAGGGACAGGTGTTAGAGGATCAGATTGCTATCAGTTGTGACTATAATTGTGCATGATGATTTGCACAATCAAGGGATTGAGTAATGCCAATGAGGATTTCATGGTTCAGCCAAGGAAATACGAGTTTTCTTCATTCATTCATCAGTATTCTCTTGCAGGATTGTGCAGTGGAGGCAGGCAAGCAGTGGAAGAGATTTGGAGATCAGATCTGAGCTGTATTGTGTGTAACAGAGGTGGAGATACTTGTGAGAAGTATTATGCTGTGTAATGTTACATGATTCAATCATTAATATACAGATAGTTGGGGTTTTTAGCGAGTTTCTTTCCCCGGGATACATACTGTGTTAATGTGTGAATGCTCTGATGTTTTATTGTTATTGATGCTGCTATATTGATGATCAACGTAGAGGAGCTTATGTATTGTGTATGTTTTCCGCAATAGTACATGATCAGGATAATCTCCATTGAATATGTGTTAAATTATTCAAAATTTCTACATGGTATCAGAGCTGTTGATCATCAGATCTACTATTCATGAAGTGTTTACATTCTATTTCTCTAGGCAGAGCCTGTAATCGGGCCAGGTAGCCTCTGGATTCATCCTTCCTTTGGAAGGTGAAATATTCGGTAAAAGCCCATACAGTCAATCTCTATACGAGAAATATTGTGTTCTCACGAATCTTAGATCCGAGGCGGTTGAGTTGGTTGCTAGTGGAATTCGAATTTGCAGCAATGTTTTCTTGGTGACAACGCAACAATGTCTTTCAACGGATTGCGATTGGAGTATGCTCTTGAGGGAAGCTCAAACTATATTGCATGGAAGGACAGGATGGAGGCAGTATTGGATGATAACGGGCTGAAGGAGTTCATAGATACGGATATCCCAAAGCCTACTGATGCTACTCAAGCTGATGCTTGGCAAAAGAAGATCGCAAAATGTCGAAGGATTCTGTTGGAGGGCGTGAAGGATCACATTGTGTCCAGCCTCCATGGAAAGGCTACTCCATATTTGATGTGGAAATCATTAACAGAATTATTCCAAAGCAAGAGCGATCAGAGGAAGCTGGCGCTCAAAGATAAACTCAGAAACATCAAATGCGAGAAGGGTGACAGTATTCCCAAGTATCTCACGAAGTTCACTCAGTGTCGAGATGAGCTGGGAAGTGTGGGGGTTGCTGTTGATGATGAGGACTTGGTGAGCTTGGCTCTCCTTGTCTTCCGAAGAGTTGGCATTCCTATTAGGACTCTGTCAATGGTCGGGAGAAGTTTCTAGGATGGGAAAGACTATGGTCAGATCTTGTGCAGGAGGAGATCAGGCGGAGTACCAGGGACGGATCTTTGTCAAAGGGAGCTGATGAAGAGAATTGTGCTTTGGCTGCCAAAGCAAAGAAAGGGAAGAGCAAGAAAGCTTCTCAGTCTGGTGCGAAAGGCAAGAAGCAGGATATGTCCAAGGTGAAGTGTTTTCACTGTCACCAGCACGGACACTATGCCACAAATTGTCCGCAGAAGAAGAAGAACAAGCAAGCTGCTGGATCTGCAGGGGGAGAGGCCTTAGCTTCTCAATTTGAGCCTGATTTTTCATTGATCGCATGCTTGGTTTCAAGTGTGATGGGATCAGTGTGGTTCTTGGAAAGTGGTGCATCTTTTCACATGACGGGAGATAGAGATTTGTTCTCTGATCTGGAGGACAAAGATCTTGGAGTGCACATCGAGATGGGCGATGATGGTAGATACAGTGCGACCGGTATCTGTACCATTTCCTTTGAGAGGGAGTCTGGTAAACCCTTTGTATTGAAGGAAGTCATGCATGTTCCAGGATTGAAGAAGAATCTCATCTCAGTGGCGATGTTAGAAGACAAGGGGTATGATGTTGTTTTCAGCGAGGGAAAGGCCTTCCTGCGCAGCAAGACAACTGGTGAGACCCGGAAGATAGGGGTTCGAGTGAGGAACCTTTATCAGTTGCATGTAGATGGATGCGCAGCTATGGCAGGCAAGGTAGAAGGATTGGTGAGCCGGGATGATGGCGAGTTGTGGCACAGGAGATTGGGTCACCTTCACCATGGAGCCTTGAAGATACTGCAGCAGATCACTACAGGGCTTTCTAAAGGCACACTTGCGCAGTCAGATCAGTGCAAGCGGCGTACTTTGGGGAGGTTTGTGAAAGCCACCTTT
>APFE031450205.1:21769-37531 GCA_000404065.3 Pinus taeda | reverse complement strand
GGGAGGCTCGATGGTCCTTTGTTCGAGGGGAGGATTGTTGGGTATACGACCAAAGTCACACATTGACTAGAAGTGGGGAGGATCATGGGTATATAAGGATGGACAAATATCTCCATTGGTATGAGGCCTTTTGGGGTAAGTCCAAAAGCAAATCCATGAGGGCTTAGGCCCAAAGTGGACAATATCATACCATTGTGGAGATATTGGTGTTTAGAGTCCTTACACTGACATCACCATGCCGCTGAAAACAAAGCAGGTAAACATTGGAATGGAGGTAGATCCAAAGTACGCAATGCTTGGAGACTACTGGGATGATGCCATGGTGGATAAGGTTGCTGAGTTACTCTGTGAATACCAATACTTGTTCCCGACAAAAATAATGGACTTAAAAGGGATCATTGGCGACTTAGGGATGATGAACATCACCCTGAAACCCGACATGAAGCCAGTGAAGCAATGACCTTACCGCTTGAATCCGAAATATAAGGAAAAGGTCTGTGAAGAATTAGACAAAATGCTTGCAGCTGGAATTATTGAGGCAGTGGAAGAATCCGACTGGGTGAGTCCTATGGTGGTGTAGGAGAAAACACAGAAGGGCAAAATAAGAATATACATGGACCTCAGAAAATTGAACGACGCCTGTGTACATGATCCATTCCCGTCAGTGTTTACAGATGAAGTATTAGAGAATGTTGGCGGCCAGGAAGCATACTCGTTCACAGAAGGGTTCTCAAGGTACCATCAAATCAAGATCGTGCCGGAAGACAAGAGCAAAATGACCTTCACAACGAAATGGGGCTGCTTTCAATACATCGTTATGCCGTTTGGATTAAAGAATGCGCCCGCCATTTTTTCACACATCGTTGTTGCTACGTTCAAAGTATATCCACAAGTTCTTGGAGGTCTATCTGGATGATTGGACTATCTTTGGATTAGTTAAGCACCATGTAGCAAGCTTACGCTTGATGATGGATACTTATCGCTGACACCAGATTGCGCTGAGCCTTAAGAAGTGCACATTCCTCGTTCCCTTTAGAAACCTGTTGGGACATGTGGTCTGTAAACAAGGACTGCTGGTGGACCCTGCAAATATTTTCGTGATTCTAAATTTGGAAGCACAACGAAGTGTTAAAAAACTGCGCGCTACCTTGGGACACACTGGATACTACAAAATTTTTATCAAAAGATATGCCCAAATCACCACACCGTTGGAAAATTTATTGAAAAAGGATGTTACATTTTGCTGGAATGATGATTGAATGAAAAGTTTGGACATCCCAAAGGGAAATTGGCCTCCGCTCCAATCCTGGTCTTCCCAAAATGGGATGTGGAGTTCCATGTCCATGTTGATGTGTCGTGTATCACGCTGGGAGCAGTGTTCACACAGGAGGGCGAGGAAGGCTTGGATCACCCTATTGTGTTTGCAAGCAGGAGGTTTTCCAAAGCAGAGAAGAACTATTCCACCACCGAGCGCAAGGGGTTGGCGATGGTGTACGCACTCCAAAAATACTGACACTATTTACTCGAAGGACATTTCAAGATGTATACCAACCATTCCGTGCTAAAATACCTGGTCAATAAGCCTGTGTTGGTGGGGCGCATATGTAGGTGGCTCTTATTATTCCAGGAATATGATTTTGAGGTCATAGTAAAGCCAGGATGCCTGAACGCAGGACCAGATCATTTATCGCGCATTGAGACAGGTGAGGAACCCACTAATCTAGAGGAAGGATTACCAGATGCACAGCTCTTTGCGGTGTGCTTCGCGGACAGGCACTTCAAAGAAATAATCCATTTTTTGACAATAGGGACTATGCCAAAGGAATACTCCGTCCAAGAGAAGAAGGAATTGGTGGTGTGCACGGTGGATTTTTCTATCATCGCGGGGCACCTATACAAAATGGGAAATGATGAGATATTGCGAAGATACGTACCTGAATTTGAACGAAGTCAGATCCTCATGGAAGCACATGGGGGAACTGCAGGAGGACACTATACAGGATGAGAAACCGCACAAAATATTCTCTGTGTAGGGTTGTGGTGGCCAACTCTGCACCAAGATTCGAAAGCACATTGTAAGGCATGTGATATATGTCAAAGGACTAGAAAATTATCATGGAGGGACGAGATGCCATTACATCGACAAATGACAATGCAATCGTTCGAAAAATTGGCAATGGACTTTGTGGGACCGATCAAACCTCAAGGAAGGATAGGTGCGCACTACATCTTCACCGCAACGGAGTACCTAACACGATGGGTGGAAGCGCAGCCAATCAAAGACTGCACGGCTGCAAAATTTTTGTTCGAAAACGTGATGACCCAGTTTGGCTATCCAAAAATCTTAATGAGTGATCACGAAACACATTTCCTGAATAAAACCATCAGTGCGCTCACCGAAGAGTTCCAGGTGTATCATTAGAAGAGTACACCATATCATCCACAAGCCAGTGGGACTGTAGAAGCTTTCAACAAAATACTGGAGACTACGCTAACCAAAGTGTGCAAGGTGTAGTGAAACGAATGGGATCTACGCGTACCTGCCATGCTATGGGCTTACATGACAACATGCAAGAAACTGATGGGAAAAACACCTTTCCGGTTAGTTTATGGCATAGAAGTTGTCATGCCAATGGAATATATTGTACCTAGCCTGCGAATAGCAGCACTCACTGGGATAACGGACCGCGAAGCTCTGGAGGAAAGGCTCGCGTAATTAGAAGAATTTGAGGAAGAACAATTTTTGGCTGGATTTCATTAGCAGATCCAAAAGCAATGTGAGAAAGCCTGGCACAACCACCATATCAAATTGTGCACCTTCAAGGTAAACGACTTAGTGCTTTTGTATGACAGTAAGTTTGAAAAATTTCCGAGAAAATTCAAAATGCACTGGCTGGGATCATACGTGGTTAAGGAGTTCACAGAAGGCAAAGGTGAAATCCAGCTAGTCAACCTAAGAGAACCCTTCCTAGGAAAAGTAAATGGCAGCCGCTTGAAACCCTACACGGGTGGGCCGGCTATCTAACTAACCGGCCGAAGCACAGTCTTCGCGAACCAAGGAGCTAGACAAGGGCGTGTGACTATAAACATACGTAGCAGATGCTGGTATAAATGTACAAAAACAATTTGGCCATAGAGGTATCATAAGAGAGAATGCAACAGGTTCAGCAAGCAGCAACATAATGTGTTGCAGACATCATGATCGTTCAAGACTAGTTGGAGGGACTTCACGCCAAGATTGTCGTGCCGATAGAGTGACCCAAGGGCGAGTCACAATGTTTGTGTTGGGGGCCTGTAGGGCATGGAATCCCCCCGCAACATTTTTTTGGGCTCAAATCCCAAGTTTTGAATAATATTATTGTAAAAACTCCGCGAATTGCGGGCGCGGAGCGTGAATTGTATGTTAGAGTCATATGGTTGTCCGCCCTAAGTTTTGAATGTAGTTTCGGCCTACCCATGGTCCACGGACCATGGGATTGTATAAATAGAGCGAGGCTCTAAGTTGTAAAGAAAAAGGAAGGTAACAAACAAATGGAGTAAAAATGATAGCAAGCATAGAGCAAGAGTTTAGTATCTTGGGTCGTAGTAGTAGGAAGAGGCTCTACAGCTGAGTGCGCAGAGGCCTAGTAGAGTCCGCAACTGAGTGCGTGGACCCCTGCAGCTGAGTGCACAGGGCGGAGTCGAGTCTGTAACCAAGGAAGAAGAATAATAAAGAGAAGTTTATCTGAATTCTGTGTATCTGTTCTTATGTTATTACATGTTTGATATCAATTGCAATTATATTGTTTATTTATTGTGCGCTATTGTATGAATGGTGAATATTGGTAAACATAAATGAAAGTATACAAATAAGCTAAGTTAATCAACTAATATCAGGTTACTAGTAAGGATTTGGGTAATCACACTATTAGGCCCCCGAGTAAGGTTGTGTGAAGGAAACATCATCGATTGTGAAGTAACGATAAGTGCGCGTAGTGACATACGCGCAGGGTCGAACCACAGACTACTAGAAAACTTCAAACATCTACAGGGTGCGGAAACCTGGTTCTAACACCCTCCCATACTACTTCGGGTGAGACCTCAGTCTGCGCTCCGTGGACTATTGTTGAAAGGGCCAGTATTACCAGGATTTTTTTGGCTAAATCATCTCCGAACCTGGGTCAGACCCCTATAAGCCAACATATAGAAATGGTAGAACTAGCAGGTTATGCAGCAGTTACATGCAAAGATAGACAAGATATGTGTTTCCGTCATGGCTAAGAAGAGGAATTGCCTGCAACTTGAGGACTTGGAGTTGAGCCTGAGGCTAGTACAAGTGGATTAGCATTCAACTGAAAATTTTGTTCAAGTGATTCCTTCATCTGTAAATCCAAATCAAGATCCTCATCGGAATCAAACTTTGTTGGATGACTCTCAACTACCCAATCTGAAGTTGGATCAATATCTTCCAACACAATGGGATTTGAATCAGGTCTTTTGTTCAACAATTGGTTGTGTCTAAGCTGAAGGTTGTATTGGGAATATACTAGATCATTTAACTGTATTTTATCCAAACGATTTCTCTTCTTCATGTGAATCCTCTCAAAGACAGACCAATTGTGCTCACACTCAGTAGCACTCAAAGTTTGACTCAGAATACGAATTGCAAACTTCTACAATTGAGAATAATGGCTACCAAAAGCCTCCCACCATTGTGCTCTAAAAAACATAGAAGTGTAAAGAGTTAGCTCAACAAATTATATCCAATAATAAACTTTCAAATTGAATTTGAAAATTGAAATTTTTGTTTACCTGGCTCATTTTCTTCCCTTGTAATCTTTGCTAGGTTCTTGCCAAAGGTATCTGTGGCTTTGGTGAAACAAGTGACCTGCTAGTGTATCTCCAACTAATCACTCTCCAATGGGATCATGTGATCAATGCAGTCAATCAATCCATCTCTAACCTCCCCACCCAAATCTCCTACCTCCAGAACTTTATAATGATACCTTGGGTTCAAAAAATACCCAGCTGCATGTATAGGGCGATGGAGTTGATTGTTCCATCTTTCATCAATTATTGCCCAAATGGGTCCATACTTAGCCACTCTATCCTCATATGCCCTCTTTATTTACTCCTTTTCTTGATACATAGCCTCATAAATTAAGCCCATAGCCAATCTTTCCCCATCCACCAACCGCAACACCTTAACCAGTGGCTCAACAACCTGCATAATCTCTACTTCCTTTTTCCAAAATATTTCTTCATTAACTTTATTTTTCAAATATTTTCCATCACGTTCGTTAGACCACTGGCTTTGATTCCATTCATCAGTGAAAAACATCCTTTGCAAGTTTCTATGTTGGGAAAGCATATATTGCAATGTCAAAAAATGAGCTGCAAGTTGTTTTTTTTCTTTTTTTTTTGTAGTAAGTATAGGGTTGCGCAACAGGGATAAGGAGCATGAAAGGTATGAATGGAGTGCAGCACTAGGTTGGCACAAGAATTTGGGTGCGACACAGGTGGACACTACACAGGTGGAATCTTGGTAGCTAGGATTTTGCAGAAGGATGGAGTTGAATGAGGATGTCATGGTAGGTATGAGGTTAGAGATATTTTGTAGGAGGAGGAGAAAGGGTAGAGTTGAGTCATTCGGTGGGAAGATATTTTAAAGAGTCGATATTACGCATGGGTTAACTCGAGGATTGGATAAGGAAATATCCCAATGGTTTGCAGGAAAATTGAAGCAATTTAGTAGAGGTCCGAGAAGATTTGAAAGGATTCTAGGTGAGGATAAAAAGGGTCACTGAGGACATAACGTGGGTTGGATGTTGGAAAGAAGAGGAAGAAAAACTTTGGAGTATGTTTATGTAATTTATGTGTGGTGTGTGTATGTCCAAAGTTATAGGTGGGTCTATTTGAGTTGATAGTTGTGGAGCAACCTTATTATATTTTTCATGCATCTTTGTATGTATGGATTTCAAGTTACAAGTTCTTGTACTTGGCATGTATTTGAAAGGCAGGTGAGCCTATTGGTCCGATGAATGTAACTCAACACATACCACTTTTTTCATTTATGCTAATGTAAACTAATGGATGAATGAGTGGCCTCCTATGTTTTGTAACAATGTCTGATTTCCTAAGGTTGTTAATGCATATTGACTTTCTACATGTTAACACTATTTATAATAGTTATGAATACTTGTAAGAGTGTTTAATGGTTTGAACATTTATGGTGTTTATGTCAAATGGGACTTTTTTATACCAACTATTTTCCTACTGTTTCAAATATTTATGAATGGGTTTAATGGGTTGAAGGGTTATAAGGCTATTAAGGTGAATAGATAATGTTGTTTGTCTGTAAAAGGGATTAATCCTAGTTAAGTGTCGATATTACCATTAATGGTTGAAAGTGTAACCCATTGTGACCTCCTACATGTTGTTTGTGCCAGCTAGTGCATTGCTTGATAAGTCGAGGGTTGTAAATATCTGAATAGTATGCAGTACTGGAGCAATGGCAAACTGTTTTCTAGTGGGAATTCAGTGTTGAAGGTCATAGACAACCCTGTCATACTATGGAAACTTGGTTCTAACAATCACCCATTAGCATCTCAGGTGAGACTTCACCCACTCTGTGAGGGTCGATGTTGAGTGGTTTGTTGTTGGCCACTACGTAGAAAATCCCAAGTATGTTAGAATCCTGCGCGTCAACAACTTTCAAAAATGAATGTAAATAAACCTGTGTTTGAGGTGGAGAGATACAACCCTCCCCCTTATGACTAACACCCATAGAGCGGAGCTCCAATCCACAGAACTAGTTTTGATATGTGAAGCTTTGGCCTAGAAAATTATGTTGCTAAAGTTCTATGTGCCAAAACCATGACTTCGTCCACTAAATATTATGCAATTAATGATAACTTAAAAGAACAAATTATAAGCACATAACACTTCCTACCCTTCCACTAAAGCATTAAAATTTTAAATTTTTTCTTTACCTTACTCATTGCCTTCTTATCAATCATTATAGTCCTATTTATATTTATAATATAATTTAATCAATATTTTTTATATTTAAAATTATATTATTATTAAATAAAATACATATAAAAATGAGATTTCTCATTTCTATATAGTCATCCAATTTATTATATAATTTAATTCAATCAATATTTTTTATATTTAAAATGATGATGATAATGATGGTGGTGGTTAACGCCCACTGAGACCAAATTGGTCTATCGAACCTATAATTTTCTTAGTTTTTAATTGTATGGCTCCTCGTCTTTCTTGGTGAGATTAGTGTTGCAACTTTCCTTTTTTTCTATATGGTCTTCCAACTTCCTTTATATTGCATCTCCTTCATCTCTTCTGGTTCTTGGGACATTGGTGTCTTAGCTTCGCAATCTATTGTGTTCATCCTTTTGAAGATAGTCGGAGAAGGAGTTTGGTCTAGGAGATCTGCTTTGCTGTTAAATGAAGATTTTTGTTGGGCGGGGCTTTCCCCCTACTTGTCTTGAGAGTTGCTTCTTTCTTGCCTGATTTCTTGTGATTCAGAGTTTTCTCGAGATTATTCTTCTTTGACGATAGTGTATTGTTCTTTTTGTGCTCCTTCCCACCATGTAGATCTGTGTTGATTTTTTCTAGCAAACTTTTTCTGGGAGGCTTTTGGGAAATTTTTGGCTAGATGGCCTGTCTCAAAGTAGGATCGACATCTGAAGAGGACACTTTCATAATCGAGTTTCTGGTTCCACACATAGTCTTTACTTGTTAGGTGTATTTCAGCTAGGAATCTGGCGCTGAAGTCCATTTCCACACAGATGCGTGCATAGGTGGTTCTGACATATTCCTCTATTTTTGGGCATTTGCAGTAAAATTTCCCAATTGCATTTCCAATGGCTTTGAGCGAGGAGGAATTCCAGAGATGCACGGGTAGATTTGGCAATCTCACCCAAACTGGTGCTAAGGTTATGAATGTTGTTGAGGGATCGAATGATGGGTTCCATGGCTTCATGAATAGGCCTGAGTTTTCCCAAAACCAAGGGTCGGAATCTAGAATACATTGTCTGCTTTCAGGGTTTTCAAAATCTACTATAAAGAAACCCCTAGCACAGGGGTAGATATTAACTGCATCAGAAATGACAGGCTTCCATACCTCCAAGATCCAACTGTGGAGAGCTGTCAGTCGCGACTAAAAACCATTGAATCGACAGATTAGGGCACTTTCAGAAAACTTCAAAGCCTCATCGAGTGAGGCTTGGTCCACCTGGATAGTGGGAGCTGGGGCTTCATTGACGATATGGGCAGGAGCTTTCCTCCTAGAGGAGGATGGATTTGAGCCAACAGCTATTTTCACGAAGTTGGGATCCGTCTGGAGAATGCTCTCCTGCTGAGTATAAAAATGTTTCTGAAGAATTTTACAAAAGGGAGCCACACAGGCTGTTTAGATCTGTGTCTCAGATATGTAAATCTAGAATATGCAATCCACTTGCCGAAGGTCCCACTAGAAGGCCGCAGAAGAAACCCTCTGGCTGCAGAAGAGACCCTCTAGCCGCAGAACAGAAGGGTCGCAGATTACTCAAGTTGGTCATAGAAGAAACCCTAGATCACCACAGTATTATATAGTATATAATAGGGTATTGTCGTGGTTGGCACTCTACCCCTTAAGGCAAAGCACGTAGAAAAGCATGCCAGTTGTGACCGGTATAGAGCATCGATCTAGTCGATGGCTTTAAGCACGCGAAGAAAAGTATGCTCACAGATATCGTATCAGATGAGTGGGTTTTACCAGAATCAAACCTGCTCTCTGACAAATAAGGGAAAAAACAAAAAGGATTCATTCTTGTGCCGAGACAACGTGAGCAGATTCAATCACGTGAGCAAGAGCAGAGCAGTGTTGAGATCATCATCGCTTGAAATGAATGGGAATTAAAGCCCAGAGCAGTGCCAAGACAGCGTGAGAGCAGCAGTGCCGAGACAGCATGAGCAGACCCATTTTGAGCAAGAGCCACAGCCACAGTAAAGGAAAAAGGAGCCGTAACTGCAAATCACCGTAGTAAAAAAGAGACTTGATGATAAACAGCGTGAGCAGACCATCATCATTTTAAATAATTATTGTTTTTTTTTTACAGAATCAGATGCTATATTAAAAAACTGAAGAAAAAAGCGGGAACATAGGTTCTTGAGATACAAGAAAAGCAGAGGAGGCTCTGGATCTAAGTAGTTACAGAGAGAAGTTATCTCCTTAGTCCTGCTTGTTCCGGGTTTGAGAGATGCTAAGCTAAGATAAATTCTGACAAATTGAAACACTAAGCACTGACATTTGCAAGTCATCTGAGATAAGTTAACAGCAGCGGGGAGGCCGTCCACATTTGGTGTCATTGTTTACAGAGAATAAATTCATCCAGGTCACATTGAAGCCTGGAGCCTACGCAATCAAAGGGTGAGAAGATACGATTCTGGTAGGAATAAGTAAAATTGGTTTGAGGCAGAAGATTAATAAATGGAACGATTCTTTGCCATATTCGATCACTGTTACTGATCCTGCTGCAAGCCTAGAGGATCTGATACTGTTTCCACTTGGTAGAGCTGTCAGGATAAATGTTGGGATGACTGAATCGAATCATGGCAAATACTGAAGCGACTCCTTTGTATTTCATAACAGATTGCCAATTGTCCTGTCGCAGGCCTTATTGGCATGCTTGTCTGCTTGCTTATTTAAAGACCGAGGATGTGGTAGAACTGCAGTGTTCTCATTGTCATATGTAGGAATTGGCAGTGTTGTATGACCTGTTGTAGGAGAGCATTCAAATAATTTTTTTTTGAGCCATTAAGCTAATAACTATAGAAGAATCTCCAAAGACTTTCGTTGATCTTATACAAAGTCTGATAAGTTGTTTTAGACCTTGATATAGGGCCAACGCCTCTGCCCTATTATTGGAGATATTCCCTAAGCCCCATTCGTAGAAGAGGACACATTCCGCATTGGCATTGTAGATCACACCCCCTGCTCCTGCAATACCTGGGTTAGACTTGGATGCTCCATCGAAGAAGAGGTAGAAATTGTTACATTTTTGCAACCAAATTGCGAACTCCTCCTCTTTGAGCCTTATCTTCCAAATGTGGGTTTCCTGTCTGCGCTGAGCTCTCATTGTATTGCTATTCTGAATGCTGTGATTTTTGTCCAAGATGTAGCTGATGAAGCTCCTTTCTTCCACACTATACTCCGTTGCATCAATATTGCTATGAGTTTTGACAGAGATAGTTTCAAGAGCTAGAGTTTTTGCCTTGTTGCAGGTGCATCTGGAAGTCGAATTCTTATCCTTAAAGATTTTCCTATTTCTTACCAGCCAAATACTCCATAACATGGTGTATGGGAGAATGTTCCAGACCCTTTGCACTAAATTGTTGTTCTTATTTTTCCAAGGGCAGTTCTTTTTCCAGTATTGTATCACTTCACCTATGGAGTGCTGGATGACCCAAGGGAAATTATCAATTGGATACAATTCTTTCTAACAATCAATCACAAAAGAATAGTCTACAAAGAGGTGTTGCATAGATTCTTCCACTGCATAGCAGTTGGGACAGCAAGATGGACCGTTGATACCTCTTTTTTGTAAATTCTATGTTGTTAGAATTTTCCCTTTTAGCAAGGTCCAGATGAAAATTTTAATTTTGGGAAGAGCCTTTGACTTCCAAACCATTCTCCAGGAGTTCCATATTGGCATAGGAAAGGTGGTGTGGCAAATATGTTGGTGGGCTGCTTGAACTGAGAATTCAGAGCCAGTTGGGTCCCAACGAAAACCATCCCTCTCATTCTTTTTGATGGGGGCTTTGCTGTGGAGGAGAGACTGCAGAAAGACAAGGCTAGGATTGAGAGCAATGGGAACATCAGGGAAGGACCATCCCAGCCAAAGGTGGGATAGAGGATCCCCGCTAGAAATCTGATCCAGAAAATGGATACCCTTGCTGCTAAGAAAGGAGAGAATAGGGATGGGTTTTTCATGACTTTTTATAGTTTGCTGTCCCAGAATTTTATCAGCTCCAATATTTATACTATCTCCTCCCTTGGGCACTTTGGATATGTTCTGGGCAATGAACGGAATAGCTTTTTTACAAAGGCTCCAGATTTTTGAAGAGTCTCTATTGGGTATAGCCGAATCAAGCAATTGCTGTCTTGGGCAGTTCAGATATTTGGTTTCCATAACCCTTTTCCACCATGTTGAAGGACCAGTGATGAGCCTCCAAACTATCTTCCCTCCGAAGGCAAGATTTTGAAATTTGGGGGATCTGACTTCGAGACCTCCTCTGTCCTGGGTTTGAATGACTTGTTTCCAGCTGACTAAATTGAATTTCTTTTTATTAGTTTTCCCTCCTTGCCAAAGGAAGTGACGGAGGATAACTTCCATTTTGTTATGAAAAGAGGAAGGGGCTTGATACAGAGAAAATCGATAAAGGGGGAGAGAAGAAATACTAGATTTGAGGAGGATGAGCCATCCTACTGGATTAAGCCAAACTGAACCCCATTGCTGCACTTTTCACTTCACTTTGTCAATGATGATGTCCCAAGTTCCTTCCTTCAAAGGTTTTAGGCTCACAGGCATGCCCAAATAGGAAACGTGCGTCCACTCGAGGTTGCAAATGACACCAAAAATATTGGCGATCTTATGAATGACCTGATTTGAAGCATTCCATCCAAAAATACAGCTTTTCAACTGGTTAACCAAACCTCCTGAGTACCCCATAAATTTGTCGAGAAGAGTCTTGAACCTCCTTGCTATAGTGGTGAAGGCTCCTCCAATAAGCAAGGTGTCATCGGCGAACTGAGAATGATTGATGTTCTTGGCTCCATTTCCAAATTTGATTCCAGTTATGAGACCCATTCTTCTGTTGTAGTCCAAAGCTTGGCTAAAAGATTCAGCCATAAGAATAAATAGATACGGGGAAAGGGGACAACCCTGTATGAGACCCCTGGAGGATTGAAAGGCTTCACCCGGTCTACCATTAACCAATGGGGAAATCCAAGGCCCAGAGATGCAAGCAGTGATGAGGCTGATGAAGGGCAACTCAAAACCCATCTTTTTTAAAACAGTAGTAAGGAAGGTGTGTCTAACTCTGTCAAAGGCGTTGGCGAGGTCAAGTTTGAGGATAAATCCTTTCTCCTTCCTAGAGAGGCTCAAGTGGATGGCTTCTTGAACTAAAAGGATGGAGTCAGTAATTTGTCTGTTGGCCATGAATACTCCTTGGTTGTCCGAAATCAAAGAGGGGAGGAGGGGTTTAAGGCGACCATCAAGGATTTTAGACAATATTTTATATGAGGAGTTACAGAGGGAAATGGGTCTAAACCGAGCAAAAGAAGAGGGCATGTTTTCTTTAGGGATGAGAGCCAAAAAGGTGGCATTGGTATATCCACCTATTTTTCCCTTTCTCTGAATCCATCTGATCATCTTAGTCAAGTCTTTTTTTATTACACCCCAAAAATCCTTATAGAAACAAATGGGGAATCCATCAGGCCCGGGTGCCTTATTAGGATTCATAGCCCAGATCGTTCTTCTGATTTCCTCCTCTTCTATTTCTTTTACCAGGTTGTCATTCATTTCTTTGATAACTCCCTTGGGCAAGTGTTGAAGAAAGTCCGAGTAGTCCTCTTCTCCTTTGGTTTCAGTTAGAAGCTCTTTGTAATAATCAGTGGCAGCTCTTCTGATGGCCACTTGGGTGATATGCTGATTGCCTTCATTGTCCAAAATTGAGCTAACATTGTTCCTGATTTTTCGAGCCGTGGCCTGTTTGTGGAAAAACGTTGTATTTTTGTCACCATCTTACAGCCAAAGCTGCCTTGACTTTAGTCTCCATTTTATCTCTTCTTCTCTGTTTATATGGCTCAGCTTTGCGTAAAGGGCACCTTCTTGCTCCTTGTTCTGTTGAGAGAGACCATGAACCTCTATCGTTCTTTCGATGCATTCAAGATCATTTTTAATTTTTTTTTTGTTCTCTTCAGGTTCTTTATAATTGACTCTTGCCCACTCTTTGATGGCTTGTTTGATTCTCTTTAGTTTGGTTTCCCAAATGAATCCTAGTGAGCCTTCAAGGTGCTGGTTGCAGGTTCTCTGAATGATTTCTCTGACAGCCGGGTCCCAACTCCAGAGCGGACTGAATTTAAACGGAATTGGCCCAAGAGGGCAGTGAGTTTCCAACGTGAACATTATGGGGTAATGATCCTAGGGAGAGATGGAAATAATGTTAGCGTATCCCATAGAAAAGGAGGAGAGGAATGAAACATTTATAAGGAACCTGTCCAACCATTCCATTATGATGCCAATTCCAAGCCTACAGTTGGTCCAAGTATACCTACGATTTTTTGGAACAACATCCATAAATTCATGGTCCCGAATGATAGCTTCCAAACGACCTTTGAAGGGGTCAGGCGAAAAGTGTCCTCCCCTTTTTTCATTTGCATGAAGGATCAAATTGAAATCGCCTGCCACTATAATATTTATAGTTGTTTCCCCGTCAATGCTTGCCTTCAATTCGTCCCTACAGTTTTCCTTTTCTCTGTATTGGTTGGGAGCGTATACATTGTAGATAACTGTTGTTTGATTGTCTATTGTATTTTCCAAAACCGTTCTGATCCAATGTTGGTGTAGATTTTCTGAAGTATAGTTCCATTTGCTATGAGCCCAAAGGGTAGAAATACCTTCGGAAGCTCCTCTTGAGTCGCTGGTACAACCTTTATAGTGTTTCTGCTGATCTATTATTCCTCTTATTTCTTGCTGCTCAAGTTTTGTCTCCTATATCAAAATGATTTCTGGCTTTTCACTGTGTATAAGTTCTCTGAGGGCTAAGACTTTGGAGGGGTGCCCTAGACCCCTACTGTTCCAAGACAGAATTTTCATCATTGGGTGTTTGGCTTACAGAGAGGTGCTCGCCTCTCTTGAGATGCCTTCTTCTCGTGTTGCCCCCGGATGAAAGCTTCTATAGGAGTTTGAGTGCCCATGGCTATGTCTTTCTAAGTGTTCTCGTCTCTATGCTGCTTAGCAGATTTTCTACTAGGACTTGATTTCTTGAAGGAGTCGCAGGAGGAACCATGGTCTTTGGACGAGCTTCTTGTAAGCCTAGGAAGAGGGGGATCGAGGGAAGCCTGCGAATGGGTGATCAGGAGGGGAGAAGGATCTGAAGGGTCGGAGGGGAGCGAGGAGGGTAGAGAAGGATCCTCAGGGGGAGGATCGAGGGATGATAAGACAAAGAAAGGGTTAGAAGAGGAGGGGAGGGGCAGATCAGGAGGGGGATGGGAAGAAGGGGGAGGGGATGATAAGGCAGGACGGGGAGCAGAGGGAACAGGAGGGTCAGATTCCAGAGGAGCTTTGGATGCTGGGGTGGACTTCTTCTTTTTGACAGGTTCCCATTGGCCTTCTTGATCACCGCTCTCTGCATCAACAAGTTTAGCACATCGATTCACAAAATGGCAGTATTCATGACATACCTTGCATTTAAAGGGGATCTGCTTGTAATCAAGTTGCTGAATATGGCTCCACTCGTCCACCTTCAGTTTTATTGCTTCGGGGAGTCCTTTGCCAAGGTCAACTTCGACGCAAATCCTCGCACAGGCCTACATGTTCTCTTTCAGTTCGCTACGGTCGATGTATTTGCCAACTACATTCTCGATGGCACGAACAGATTCGTCTCCCCAGCAGTGGAGTGGGAGATGGGGAAGACGAACCCAAACCGGAATAGCACTGGGGACGTCCAGTTCAGGGTCAAAATCTGGAGTCCATTTGTTAAGGTACAGGCCCCTAGAATTCATGAAGTAGGGTCTGTTTCTGAAAATTAAATCCTTGTCTTCTTTAGATTCGAAGTGGAATGTGAAATATCCTTTCCCGCAAAACCTAATGGAAATCTTCCCTTGAATTTTGTCAGTCCAATTTCTCTCCACCCATCTTTGAACGGTTCTAGGAGAAGGCCAGAGGCCTATGAATTGACCTATGAGGCCTTTTTCAGCCAGAGACAGAGCAGCCATGCGGGGCAAGACTGGGGGTAACTGAACCTCTTGCAGCTCGTCTAACTTCTTCACAAATTTTGAGAGGGCGAGCCTAGGGCGTTGCAGAGGCAACGATTTCACCAGGGCAGAAAACGCGCTTTGAGGATCCATCCCTTTCGAAGGGGGATCCGGAGGGTCCAAGACAGGGGCCGTGGCCCAGGCAGCTGCTAGCAAATCGTCGGGAGGTCAACGAAGGCTCGCGCGGGAGCTGCAGCAAACCAGCGCTCGATTTTTTTTTTTTAAATAATTATTGTTATATTATTATAAATTACTATTATTATTAATTAAAATATATATAAAAATGAGATTTCTCATTTCTGTATGGTCATCATCTATGTTCATGTACCCTTTGTAGGATAAAAAGATATAAAAAAAAATGGAAATTATATTATAATGTACAAAAGTGAACTATTATTTGAGTATGTAAATTTTTATGAGTAATAAATGTAAATCTAATAAATTTTGATGTTATAAAGATGAATATAGTGCAAATTTTGAGAGTTTTTTTTAACATTTACAAAATAACTTAAATACACACATTTACAAAATAACTTAAATACACATTTGTTCAGAAGAGTGCCAAATAAAATAAAATATTGTTCCTTCAATTTTAGAAATCTTTGAGGATGAATTTGAGAGAAAGTATATTTGGAAATATGATATTTTTAAAATAGAGTTGGTATAAAATAACAAAATAAATGAGATTTTTTTTTTTATTAAGAATGTAGAAGTGTATAATCTTTATTTCCAATCAT
>APFE031450203.1:0-12441 GCA_000404065.3 Pinus taeda | reverse complement strand
ACCCACTAGATATTCACACTAGTGAAACTAACGAGGCTGCATACATAGTGCTCAACAAACAATCATCTTTTTGTATATAAATTATTTAAATAAATTATCGTTAGTTTATATTAAACTGTGAAATCAACATCTGAAAAACAATGCAATGTTTACATTTTAAGGAATTACAAGGACCCGCAGATTCATTTATGGCCTGTTTGCGGATAGGATGGGATGCCCGAAAGCACAATGACAATGGGAACTCACACAATTTGAGAGCTCATCTTTCTTAACGGAAGGTTTCCGGGCAGATTCGAGGGTTGATTCGACATGTTTGACAGATTTGAACAGTCGATGCATTACTACCATCCTCTAATCACCACACCCTAACTGATGATTAGGTTATCTCATCATCATCAACTGGCATTCTTCGTCGATTAAACAGCTTCGGGCCCATACCTGGAAACGGGTATGCTGGCAGACTTTCTGGAAACTAGTATGCTGGCAGATTTTCTATTGACACAGATGCAGGAATTTCATATGACCCCACAAAATTACGTTGTTGCCCAATTGAATGTTCAGAATTCAACCTCGATTGGTCCACTGATCGGGGGTTGTTCGCATCTTCGTGATTACCATTATCGGGAGGGTTTACTGGGGTTCGATTAAGCATGAGCTTGGGGCCCATTCCCGGAAATGGGCGGGATGGCAGATTTTGAAGTGAAGAAGAGGCGGGAATTTGATATGAGCCCAGGTAACTATCCTTTTGCCAAACTGAATAACTCGACCTAAACATGTCCACTGTTGGTGTGTTGTTGCCCCCGTCGTGGTGATTGGCATATTCAAATGCTATCGGTTGCTCCACTCCGCCTCCGGCCCTTAATGGATTATTTTGCAATGTACCTTCTCCTGTAAATCCAACCTGTTCAACAAAATAAGAAAAAGAATTGCTGCAGCTTCTCCCCTTTAAATCAGATGACAGACCAATAGGATTCTCGTGATTTGGCAAGAGAGGAATAGGTTGGAATTTCATGTCGTAACGGGAGGAGGAGGAATAAGTTGGAATTGCTCTGTTCTTGCCACCGTCGTGATTGGCATATTCAAATGGTATCTGTTGCTCCACTCCTACTGCAACAATTGGATTAATCTGCAATGTACCTTCTTCTGTAAACGTAACCTGTTCAACAAAATAAGAATAAGAATTGCAGCTTCTCCCTTGTAAATCAGATGACAGAACTGTATGACCAATAGGATTCTCGCGATTTGTCAAGAGAGGAATAGGTTGGAATAGACCGGAGGAGGCATAGAAAAATGGATGCTCCAATGCTTCCTTAGGTATGGGCCTTCTCTTCCGATCCCACGACAACAAACTGTTTATGAGATCAATGGCCGCGGCACTTGCTGTCGGTAGAAGAGACGACAATTGTTTAGTGGAATCAATATTCCCAAACTCTTCTGGAAAGCTGTAACCCTTTAAGTCGGCAAGCAGTAACCCCTCACGCCAACTTCGGGTATCAGGAGAACCAATGACAGAGCAAATGCTATGCAGCTGATGTAGCGCGTTAGAGCCTGTAAATATTGGATAATCAGTGAACAGCTCCGCCATGATAACGCCCACTGCCCAAATGTCATTGGACAAACCATATTCAGTGGATCCAAGCAAAAGTTCGGGTGCTCGATATGGGCGTGTCCCAACATATGATTCCAGTGGCTTATTATTCCATATTCTAGTAGCCAGCCCGAAATCAGCAATTTTAATAGACGTACCTCCCCTCACTAATAAATTCTGTGGTTTCAGGTCCCTGTGACAATATCTTTCATAAGACATGCTTTGAAGCCCTTTCAAAATCTGGAAGCAAAAGCTTCGCACCTCGTCCTCGGAGAACGAACGACCTGTCCTTCTTCTCTGGAGCTCTGACAGATCGCAGTCCATCAGCTCAAGCACCGCGTACAACGTGGTGCCCTCCAATATGATATCATGCAGGTAAAGTATGTTGGGATTAAACATCAAATCCGCTAAACAATTCACCTCTGCGCAATCCTCATATCTGGAGAAGTTTCCGTTCAGTTTCTTGATGGCCCAAAATTCGCCCGTAACCTTATCCACTGCCTTCCAAACGGTACCATGACTTCCTTTTCCCAACTCCTCAACAATAACATAACGATCCATGGCACTCACTCTGAGATTAGAAAACAGTAACAACAGTCGCCTTCTGTTCTCTCCACTCTGAAATTAGAAAACAGTAACAGTGGTCTTGTCTGGCCTTCTCTTCTCTCCACGCCTCGCCAAATATTAGACTGAGGTTCAAACTTTGCTCACAGTGTTCACCTTCGCCTTATCTGGTGCTACCGATTCTATTAAAGTTTAGATCAATTTGGGAATGACATATGATAAGATAAAAAGAAGAACAATTTCGGAATGACATATGATAAGATAAAAAGAAGAAGGGATCATGTTTTAATACGATTCCCTCTCCCTCTCGCTCACGTTTTTCCAATGGTGGGCTTTTCTAAGGCTTTGGGACGACGTGTCAAGTATTAAATCGTGAATATCATAGGATCGGTGTTTTACCCAATACTTTGAGGATTTTTTTTGGGTGGTCAACTTAAACAAAGTTTAATATAATAAAGATGATAAAAGTATTTTTAAAAATATTTATTTTTAAGAAAAATTGATAATCATACATGGTGAGAAAGGTGGTCTTATACTTTTTCTCGGTTTATGTGGGTGAAATAGTGGGCTTTCGTGCTCTTTTCTAAGACTCTAGACGAGAGATAGAGTATTAAATTAATATTTTGATCTTAATCTATTTATTTACTCACATCCACATCCATATAAAGAGCAATTTGGTGTACCGAGTAATTATAATGTATTTTTGGACATTTTAGTGCATTTAGAGGTTATAATCTGTTAGAGTCATCTTAGTGCACCTTAATGGTTATAGCTAATTAGAGGTAGCTTCATGCACCTATTGCATATGGTGGTTATATTTCTCCATTACACTAATAATAAAGTAAATAAAATATAATTTTAAATTCAAAGCAATTTTGATATGTTCAACATTAATGATGATGGCTTATCATTTTCATTCATTTCAACAAATTTACTTTTATGACAATGTATTTGTACCTTTTAGTTCTTTTTTTAATATTTTGATATTTTACTCTTCACTTTTATATATAATTGATTTGTATTTTATATATCCACCAATAAATAGCAAGTTTCTAATCTAAGAAACTATGTAATTTTTCAAACTACATTTTTTTAAACTAAATCTACCAATTAATTTAGTAAAATATATAAAATGCCAAAAACAACTTTTGAATATTTTAAAGAATCATGAAGAGAAAAAAGGAATTATATATATATATATATAGTTTTAGTCCCAAGTGTAGTTCACTTCGTCAAGCAATTAAAACATGTTATATTTTTTTATATTTTTATTTTTTCTTTAAAACTATAAATTTTGTTAGAAATATGTTATCATTGATAGAAAAGGCAAAGAAGATGATGGTAGATTTTTAGAATATGTTGCCACTATCAAAGGCGTTGTTGGCATAACAAGGATGTTGGACAAGTATTGACAAAGATGTTTCCATTAGGTCATTGATGTCACATATGTCAATGGTGATTTATCTAGATCAAAGGTAGTGAAATGGAAAAAAAGAGAAGATTGCAAGAAGAATTGAGATGAGCACATGTATGGAAAAGGAAATTAATTGTGGAGGCAGAGAGAATTTGGAGCCATTTCTAGAATAATATACATGTCCTCCATGGTTAAGGTGGGTCGGTCGACCACAAAAATTCACCCTTTAAAATGCCAAGTAATGCATGAGCCCACCAACTCGTTTGTTCTGCATGTCGGCACGCCAAGTCATCCGCTCCGCACTTCAGCCCGCCAACTCGTCACGTGCACCCATACTTAGTCGATTTCCCAATCTTACTTTTCGACTCTTCGAGTAACTTGTTGGAGCTTCACAACTTTTCGTCCCACAACTCGTCATTGCACACTCGTCAGGGTGTGTTTAACCGAATGCACCGGCTTGTCGTCGTAAACTCGACTCATCGCAAATAACTGAAGTTTGTCTCCCACCCCCGCTCGTTGCACATTTGAGCATGCCTCAATTTGTGGTCATTATAGGGACAGAGGTGGTGTATCTTGACATACTTATCATTTAAACTACCATGTGGGGCCACCCTCTAACTTGCACCCCGATCGAGGGCATTTATTAATCGCATTAAATCCCATTGACCTATTTAATTGACCTTATCTTCTCTTGCCAATATTCTAGATATGGATTTGACTCTTCTCTAAATTAATACGGCCTTGGGTCTTACATTATATGTTTTTTCATGAAATTTATTTATATCATTAATTATAAATAGGTATTAAAATAAATACTGCAAAATACATTTCTAAACATTTATGAGTTATATTATCTTTTTCCCCGATAAAGAAATGAATATTCAATATGATTGGGGCCTAGGGGTCTTAAAATAATCATGCTGAATATTTAGCTTTGTGGCAAGGTTTGTATTTGGATCTCTCCTAGGGAATTCATCACCTAATTGTCTTTGTGGATTCAATGATTCTTATTTAGCATGTGAGTAGAGAAAAAGGGAATTCTAAGCAGATATTAGCCCATATTCTACATCGAATCAAGCGTTTATTGGTTAAATTTGCTGACTTGATTGAACTCATCCATGTCAAGAGAAACCTCAACACAGTGGAAACTTCTATAGACAATCAAGGATTATTATTAGAACAAGGTTTTTTTAAGGTTGATGAATAGGACATGATTAAGAAATCAATTCCATGAGGAGTATAATAAGAACTATATTTCCTCAATTATTAATTGAAATTAATTGTACAATAATGTGATGAGTATCATCATTTCTTCCTTTTAGGGATTATTATGTAATTATATTAATCAATATAACTTCATTTGTGTTGTGGAGGCCACAGCTTTACTTGGAGGGACGAGTCTGTGTGGCACTTCGATGGTGTTCATCATGTCTCGTTAGTCAGAGGAAAAGTCGAGGAGAGTTTTAGAGGTTAATAAATCAGTTAGAATCTATGAATCCTGCGCTACTCCATCCAAGAAGCAAAATACATGCGTGGCTTCCTTGCCTTCATTGTATTTTTATCCAAACAACAACATTTCCATAATGGTTTCATATTTCATTGATCTATTAGTGTTTTTGGTTCAATGCGACACTAATGGCAGAGACAAAGGTTTCAAATCAAGTAGAACTGACTTAACATATTATATAAAGCATTGGAGCAACATTAATACTAACAATGGAGGAAAATATTGATGAGGCTCACAATGGTGCGTCCAAGGATTCCCTACGGCAATGACATGTGAAATCAACAATGTAAGAAGAGATTGCCCGAGGGGATATCGTAGGTTAGCCTTCCCATCCTCAACGAAGAAAACAAAAATCAAGCCAATCTGTTTTGGAGGAAATGCAGCAGGACACTTATCACTTAGTTGTCTTTGTCATGTTATGCAAATATATAGTGCTTTTAGGTGTTGTTGTATGAAGAAAGTCAATTCAAAATAGTTGTATGTAGACACCAACTCGGTCCATCCTTCTTGCAGTTTTTGGGTATTTGTGTTAATAATGAGTTTTTATAATACACTCTATTTATTTATTTACTTTTATAATATTGTAGAAATATAGATAGTTTCTACATGGACAAATATTGCACATACAACGACAAAAAACAAATAGTTGCGACATGGACAATGATGGAAAAATAGTCAACAACACAAACACAGATAGTTGTGACACAAAATACAACAGAAATAGAGATAGTTGTGACACCGTCAGCGGAGGAAACAAATACATTATGCCACCAACATAAATAAAACCAAACACTGCAAAATCATAGTTGTTGGAGAGTATGACAAAAGAAACTGCAAACGAATAAGGATTATTGCTACAAATAAACACACTAAACTAGAAATAAGCACATAGCTTTGTTGTAATTTAAAACATAAAGTTGTTTCCAATAAAACAAATAAAAATTCTCTTGTCGACCTCAACTTAAGACCATTTATGCTCAACAAAATAAATGACACACAGTTGTAGAAATTGAACGTACAGTATCTACAAACAACAAACTAAAACTGACACATTATATTTCACAAATTGTTGTGCCTAAAAAACATGTTGTTGCAACACAAAATTGTAAAACAAACTAACCCACAAGTTGTTGCAATGCACAAAAAACTATTGCAAATAAGAACATGGCTCTAGAATATGGATTCTTCTCATTAATTCTAAATAGACATTTACATCAGAATATGGATCCCCCATGCCATGGTGGCAGGGAGGTTGCACAACCTCCCAAAAATCTTCTCACACACAACCCAAAAAACGTTATCTCCCATTCAAACTTGAGATACCTCTCCCCAAATATAATTACACATATGTTTCAACAAAAACTGCTAACCCTAAACCTAGGAGGGATTTTCTTAATATTTTAATAAAAATATATTTATATAACTTTCCTTCCATCAAAAATGCACTTGTCATGGCATTTATGTTTCATATTAGTTCATACTTTCCTTTTTCGTTTACATTTGATGTCATTTCACATGTACATTTTACATTTACAATAAATTTTCATAATCAACCTAACTTCACACTTGGGCTCCAATACTTCTCTTCAAGCCCCCCTGCCATTCATCTTTGATTTGTCCCTTCAAGTTGCTAAATATTTTGATCTTCATCTTTTTTAGCAATTTTGATCCCTTATTTTACATTTACAATAAATTTTCATAATCAACCTAACTTCACACTTGGGCTCCAATACTTCTCTTCAAGCCCCCCTGCCATTCATCTTTGATTTGTCCCTTCAAGTTGCTAAATATTTTGATCTTCATCTTTTTTAGCAATTTTGATCCCTTATTCTCATATATTTTCCTCATGTCTGTATGTCTATGTGTGTGTGTGTGTGTGTGTGTCATATTGATTCTTAAGCTCCTCCCATCTTCATTTCAATTAAATTTTTCACATCTCAAGCTTCAACACCTCACTATAATGATAATGGATTGGGATGTTATAGGGAGTATGTAATTCATTAACCTTTAATAAATTAAAAAAATTGTGTAATTTTCATAAGTAATATTAGGTTTTTTTTCTCTTTCAATTAAAAGTATTATAAAAATATTTATAGTGTTTTTATTATATTTGTATGTTCTAATTCTCATCATTTTTAATCCTTTCATAGTTGGAAATATAATAATTTTTACATTTTATTTGACATCTACATATGAGGTTGTATAAAAAAATGTCTTTGTACAATTTAATATAAATATATTTATTTTTTAAAGTTTAATATAGATTTCCACTATATTGAAAGTAAAAATTAAAGTATTAAGTTTCAATGGGTATGTTAACCTACATTCACAAATGAATGATGAATTTCCTTATTTTCTTATTATTGTTTGATAATTGAGCTATGATAAGTTTTACAAGAAAAATTAATTAATACTAAACAAAGAATACTAATTAATAAAAAACTTATATAAATTGTTGTTAACAATATAGATTTTTATTTTAACCATTCAAAAATTATTACTTATATTGAAAAAAAAAAAAAAACATATTTATATATGTGCATATGGATTCTATACTATGTAATAAATAAATACTCAAAATCTAAAATTGTGTTCAAGACTATAAACTATTAATACTTTCACAACCTATCAATAAACATATATGCTCATTTTCCTCCATGACTCGAATGTCCTCTTGGAGTGTGAACAAAATACAATTATAAGTTGCAAAGCTATCATGCCTTCTTTGAATCTTATATGCTTATAAAAAATAATAACCATTTCTTCTCTTGAAGTGTAAGTCCTTTTCTAGTATGGTTTTACAGATACCACAAACATCTCTCCATACCATTATATTAATCTTATCATAGTATTCAAACAACATATTTGACAGATTGTGTAATAGATTCTTTTTTTAGTGTCTATTTCTCAACCTCTATATGGAGTCCTTTGGATAAGGAGTCAACTTACATGTTAAATTCCTTGTACACATGGAATAAAAAAGTGCTTTTGTAATATATTTGATTCTTGATACATGGAATAAGAGAATCACTGAAATTTACTAAATTTAGGAGTTATTCCTATGAAACTAAATATATAAATAATTTTAGTGTTATAAGCACACACAAAAAAATATTAGAATAACTTGTGAATCTTGTTTTCAACCCAATGAAATAACCTCTCAATCTCTTTTTAAACATAATGAAATGAATATAAAATAGGAAAAGGGTTCCCTTTCTCCATATCCAAGAAGGCCTCCTTGGATGGCTCCATTAAAATAACCCCATTCCCTTGACTTTCTAATGGGAAAATGGATCATTTTAATTTATTACAACCTTTAAGGTTTGACTTTGTAACTAGAAACTATACGAAACATTAGTTAGTGGGCTCATATTACCATCATTCCATTTTCACTATGAAGCTTTCCATTTCTTTGTACATTCACCTAGTATAAATGTAAAATATCAACATATGAACTACACTTTCTTTCCATTCTTGATATGAAACATACTTACAAATCTCATGTTTATTTTTATTTTTATATAGTCTTTTAAATTAGAAAGTTGCTATTTGTTGCTAGGCATGTGGAATACATATGAGTTATATATAAAATTTTAAAAATATATATCAAACTATTAAAAAAATCTAAAAATACAAACACATTGTCAAAAAAGTATTTTTTTGAAATGAATGAGGTATTGTTTTTAATGTTTGACATCTCAAAATGACTTTGAACTTTAAAATACATTTTATTTATTAGATTTTTATTCACTTTGTAATTAGTAGAATGGAGAACTATAACCATGATATGCAATAGTGAATAGTGCACGAAGCTACCCGTAATTCACTATAATCATTAAGGTGCACAGAGATGGATCTATCCCATTATAACCTCTAAGTCCTCCTAATATGGATATGAGTAAATAGGGAGATTAACCTGATAATATTTTATATAAAAAGTTTTTATGAGTTTGAAAACGAAATTACATTGTGGAGTAAAAATGCATTTTTTTTTATGTACTAAAAATATGTTTTGAAGAAATTGTTTTAGAGAATTTAAAAGATGGTTTCTTCACATTTTATATGTTTTAATAAGCTTATTAGATAGATAAACATATTTAGTTAAAAATATTTATGATTCAACAAAATATTAATAGAACAATGAATTAAATTTTAAAGTACATATATAATAAATTATTTTTAAGGTGAATATGAAACAAAAAGAGTTTCAAGCAATGGATATTCTCTCACCTATTCTAAATTGTGATCTTGTAAGCTACTATCCACTCGGAAAAATGATAGTGAAGAGAGACTTGCCAAAAATGATAATAGGGAAAGAAAATAAGATTATAGTGAAAGAAATGAAACAATATATTTTCATGACCCATTTTTCATAAGTGAAACACATCACTCAAACGCGTTATATATATGTTTTATAATATATTATAGTTATTGATTTTAAAAATAAGGATATTAATTGGCTTTAAATGTTTTTAATTAAAGATACACATTGGTATTGAAATTTTGTTATCTTTTTTCTTATACAAGTATGTTTAAGATATGTTTAGTAATACACAGTTATATATAAAATTTATTTAATTCATTTTATAGTCTTTCAAAAAACCATTGTCAAAACATTGAATGAAATATTAAATATATATTATAATTTATAATTTTCATAACCTATTATTATTATTTTTAAATTATTCTTCAAACAATTGTAGTATCTTTATTATATCTAACTTTTTAGTGGACACACCAAAAGTATGCTCCAAAATTCCTTTGATAGTTGGGGAAAAACTACAACCACTGCAGTTATTAATAATTTAATACTTTACATATTGTTCGAGAGTCTTAGAAAAGGACACAAAATACCACTATTTCACTAGTATAGCCGAAGGAGGGGTATACAACCTTTTTTTAAGCATATATCATTCCTATGTTTTCATAAAAAAAGGATATTTTAGAAATATTTCTATCATGTTTGCTATATTAAACTTTTAAGTGGACCCACCAAATAATCCTCCAAGGATTTGGTAGAACCACGATGTTATGTTATTCAAGATTGGGTAAAACCATACGGATGATATGATATTCACGATTTAATAATTTACACGTAATCCCAAAGCCTTAGAAAATAATACAAAAGCCCACCATAACCCCAGGGAAGCATATTAAAACATGACTCGTTCTTCCTTTTATCATATGTCATTCCCAAATTAATCTAAACATTGATCGAATCAATAGTAGCAGATAAGGGTAAGGTGAAAACTCTTAGCAAAGTTGGAACATCAGTCTAATAATTAGCGAGAAAAGAAGGTGATTGTTAATTTTTTCTAATTCAGTAGTGCCATGAATCGTTATGTTATTGTTGAGGAGTTGGGAAAAGGAACTCATGCAACCGTTTGGAAGACAATGGATAAGGTCACGAGTAAATTTTGGGCCATGAAGAGAGTATTTATATTTTATCTATGTCCTGCTTTAACTAGGTCTTCTCAATGTGTTGCTCAATTCATCAATGATTTCTTGCATGAATCTTCAAGAAAATTTGAGTTGAACTATTGTTTTCCTCCATTCTGGTGAGTTATACGATTTAGCATGGATTTTTCTAAATCTGGTTGACTACCAAATTTAGCCATTTTATCCAATCTATATCCAATTCTATCCATTCACTCATTTGCAGCTCCAACTCATGCACGCCTTGATTTTTGGTTTTAGTAGTGTTGTCAGTTTGGTGGTTTCGTACAAAATATGGTGTAAATGCAAACTTTGAGTGTTTTTTATCCACTCAGACAAAAGCCTTCAAACATTAATTTTAGTACTCTATTTAATATGGATTAAGTGCCAATTTTCCCTTTAGCAAAGGACCAAAGTGTTTTTCATAAATAAAGAACTGCTAATTATAACTCCATTGGGCCCATTTTCCGTTAAGCCCCGAGAGATTATTTCATTTTAAAATTTCTACATGCTCTTGTCTTAGTATTTATGTTTGGTCCCCTACACTACTTGTCTTTTAAGTACAATCTAGGATTATGTGTCCATGCAGGTCCACCATTCGTCTACATGTGTCATTCCCATTAGTCCCAGTGCTCCACTTTATACATGCCACCATCTCCCAATCCTTTATCAGCTCGAAGCATCCTCTATTGCACTCAATTGAAACTTTCTGGTAATTTACACATCATCCCAAAGCCTTAGAAAATAATACAAAAGCCCACCATAACCCCAGGGAAGCATATTAAAACATGACTTGTTCTTCTTTTTATCATATTTCATTCCCAAATTGATCTAAACATTGATTGAATCGATAGTAACAGATAAGGGAAAGGTGAAAACTCTTAGCAAAGTTGGAACATCAGTCTAATAATTAGCGAGAAGAGAAGGTGATTGTTAATTTTTTTCTAATTTAATAGTGCCATGGATCATTATGTTATTGTTGAGGAGTTCGGAAAAGGAACTCATGAACCATTTGGAAGATAGTGGATAAGATTACGAGTAAATTTTGGGCCATGAAGAGAGTATTTATATTTTATTTATGTCTTGCTTTAACTAGGTCCTCTAAATGTGTTGTTCAATTCATCAATGATTTCTTGCATGTATCTTCAAGAAATCTTGAGTTGAACTATCATTTTCCTCCATTCTGGTGAGTTATACGATATAGCGTGGATTTTTCTAAATCTGGTTGGCTACCAAATTTAGCCATTTTATCCAATCTATGTCCAAGTCTATCCATTCCACTATTTTCAGCTCCAACGCATTCATGCCTTGATTTTTGGTTTTATTAGTGTTGTCAGTTTGGTGGTTTTGCACAAAATATGGTGTAAATGCAAAATTTGAGTGTTTTTTATCCATTCAGGCAAAAGCCTTCAAACATTAATTTTAGTACTGTATTTAATATGGATTAAGCACTAATTTTCCCTTTAGCATAGGATTAAAGTGTTTTTCATAAATAAAGCACTGCTAATTATAACTCCATTGGGCCCATTTTCCCTTAAGCCCTGAGAGATTATTTCATTTTAAAATTTCTCCATGCTCTTTTCTTAGTATTTAAGTTTGGTCCCCTACACTATTTCTATTTTAAGTAAAATCTAGGATTATGTGTCCATGCAGGTCCACCATTCGTCTACATGTATCATTACCATTGGTCCTAGTGCTCCACTTTATACACGCCACCATCTCCCAGTCCTTTATCAGCTCGGCGCATCCTCTATTGCACTCACTTGAAACCTTTTTGTGTTTGGAAGATAGGATGATGTGTCATGGTGGGAACCACTACCGAACTATGAACTAATCAATGAATAATCAAGGTGATCTGTCTCTAACAAATTCCACATACACCCAGTGCCCAGTGAGTTGAGAGATCTTCGTACGCACCCCTTATAATTCAAT
>APFE031450200.1:32650-50834 GCA_000404065.3 Pinus taeda | reverse complement strand
ATGGTTCACCCCTCAAACTAGAAGGGTTTTGTGTTGGTCATGAATGCATGTTGGTTTCATGTGTATCCCTGACACTTGCATTTCATGTGCTTGTTGCATTTTCATGATGTTGATCATGGTTGTAGTGATGTCATGTTGTGTATGTTGATGTTGTTATTGTGGAGTGCACCTTGTGATTGTATGATTGGATACGTGTTGTTATATTTCACTTACATGTGTCATTTTTGTACACTTGGTTATATTCTTGTATGCTTGGTTACATTCTTGTATGCTTGGTTGCATATATCATTCTTGTAGGCTTAGTTTCAGGTGTTGTTTGTTTATACTTGAGGATATGTGTTCATGCGTGTGTGTAGTTGATTATGCCTTTCTTATGCATGTTAATTTTTGCATGTGGTTAAGTGTAAAATGGTGTAATGGTCATTGTCATGCATGAGGTCATGGTATGTGTAGTTGATATGGTCATGCAATGATGACTCGACTCTAGCTAGAATGATTCTTATTTGTTGATGAAATTATTTTTATATGTCTATATGCTATTATGATTATGTTAGAAATGTATCACATTGATTTGATGATCTTGCAGATGAGGTTTCCTCCCCGAGATATGCTAAGGTACGTTGATTTATTGTGATTTGGTTTAGCTGACATAGTATGCCTTGCAAGAAGAGATGAAATGGCTAGCAAGATGGTAGAATACAAAGACTCTCCATATGAATCAAATGAGTAGTGTGGTGTTGGACACTCTTATGATTTGGCAAACACATTGAGAACATTGAAGGAATAAATAAGGAGTTATAAGTTAGACAATGAAAGAATCATGTAGGAACAAGAGAAACAAGTAGGGGTTAATGCTATACTTCTTCAGAGTTTGTCAAAATTGCAGCAAAAAGGGCTACTTTGGATCATCCATGGACAGGAGGAAAAGATTAATGGGGCATATGGAAGTAGGTGTCATTGTGGTCACATTTTAGATAGATATGACACTATTAGAGATTCCATGTTGTTGGATACTGTGGATAGGAGAGATAATAGATGCAAGTACTATTCTAGTTTTGGTTTTGGCTAGCATCATGATTTTGATCATTATCATTCATATAGGAGGACTGATAGGGGATACTTTCCATATGAGTTTAAGAAAACAAAGCCACCTATGTTTGGTGGAGATGCAAAGAAGTCAGAAGATGTAGAGGCTTAGATACTTGGGATGAAAAAATTCTTTGAGTTTCATAATTACACAGATAACATGAAGGCGATAGTAGTTATCTTCATCTTAAAAGTTAAAATAGACATCTGGTGGGAATATGTGAAGTAGGTTAAAGGATTAGGACAAATGAATTGAGTTCACATGAGTTCAAGAGGATTTTCAGGAAGAAATACTTGTTAGAGATGTACTACAATAGTAAGGCCAAGGAATTATATGAACTAAATATGGGATCAATGACAGATCAAGAGTACAGGACTAACTTTCTGGAGCTATTGAGATATGTACCATATATTAAAGATGAGAAGTCTAAAGTTGAGTGAATTTTCAGTGGATTTTCATTAGCATTTAGAGATGAAATTGAATTTGATGAGCCTTGGTGACTTGAGGAAGTTATCAGGAAATTGAAGTATTTCTATGAAAATTCAAAGCGTAAGAATGAATCTTTGAAAGGTTGGAAAGGAAGAGAGAAAGGTAAAGGTAAATGGCAGCCAAAAAGAAAATGGCCTTACATTGGAGAAGAGAAAGAAGATGTGGCACCACAAAGGAGGTTCAATGTAGCTAGATAGTGACATGGGTCACAACAGAAACATACAGTGATGGTATTGGTTGCTTCGAATGTTGGACATGCGATTAGGTTAACCTTAAGAGATATTTTCCATAAAATTAGGGTGGTAAGCCTCAGATATATAGTGCACAGGAGGTGTAGACTGTTGGGGATGTTGGTTAGAGTGCTTTCCATATTTATACAGCATTGGGTAACAAACAGGGAGACCATCATGCATCTATCATTAAGATGGACAATAAGCTTATTTATCAAATTATATATATTTTGATTGACCCTAGATTGGATTATAGCTATGTTAGTCTTGACTTAGTGGATAAGTGTGGTTTGACTAAGTAATTTCATGCAGAATGTTGGTTCGTATAGTTGGCTACAGGTACAAAGAAGTGAGTTCATCATTGGGTAAGATCTTGACAAAGCCATTGAGTGTTTGGGTGACAATGCGGAACCAAGCATCTTACAGGGAAACAATAAAGGCACATCAGTTAGGATGGTGAAATCTATGTAGGAAAAGTGTAGTCGTAGGATAGGGTGTATGTTGCTTTCAATGCAAATTTCTAGTGACAAGGGTAAGGAAGTTGAGGATGCAGATTTTTTGAGCAGGTACCCAGTTCTACAATAGTTTCAGGATGTATTTCCTAAGGTCATTTCAAATTTTCCACCTCAGAGGGAGGTAGATGCTTCTATTGAGTTATTTTTAGGGGTAGCTTCAACATCAAAATCACCTTACAGGATGAGAACACCCGAGTTGGTTGAGTTGGAGTTGTAGTTGAAGGAAATGTTGGACAAAGGATACATTAGACCAAGTGTATCACCTTGGGGTGCACTAGTGTTGTTTGGGAAGAAGAAAGATGGAACAATTAGATTATGCATTGACTAAAGGCAGTTGAACAATGTGAATATTAGGAAAAAGGATCCATTACCAAGGATTGATGATTAGTTTGATTAGTTGAAGGGAGAAGCAGTGTTCTCTAAGATCGACTTGAGGTTAGGATATCACCAAGTATGCATCAAAGAGGAGGACATTTACAAGACAACTTTCCAAACCAGGTATGGGCATTACAATTTTGTTGTAGTTCCATTCAGTTTGACTAATGATCCAACTAAATTTATGTGCTTGAATAATAGTGTGTTGCATCTATATTTGGATAAAAATTTTATTATGTTCATTGATGACATATCAATATATTATAAAAATGAGGAAGATCATGTTGAGCATTTTGAAGCAGTGTTGAGGTTCTTAAGGGAGAATTAGTTGTATGCTAAGCTTAGCAAGTGTAATTTCTTTTAGACCGAGGTACACTTCTTAGGAGATATTTTTTCCAAGGAGGGAATTGGAGTATGTCCAGAAAATATAAGGGCCATCATGGAGTTGGAAGCTCCTTAGAATTTAGATCAGGTGAGATATTTCATGGGGTTGGTAGGCTATTATAGGAGGTTCACAAGGAAATTCTCACATTTTTCTTATCCTATTACATCATTGTAGAGGAAAAGTAAGAATTTTGAGTGGATAGAGGACTATGAGGCTAGTTTTAATCATCTTAAACAGTTATTGACACATGCACCGATGTTACATATTGCAGATCTAGAAAAAGAGTTTGTAGTGTGCACAAATGATTGCAAGAGAGGACTTGGTGGAGTCCTTATGCAACATGGATAGTTAGTATGTTGTGAGTCATGAAAATTAAACAAGCATTAGAAGAAATACTCGACATGATTTGTAGATAGCAGTGATCATACATGCATTGAAGATGTGGAGGCACTATATTCTAGGGAGGAGGTTTATACTAATAAGTGATCAAATTGGGTTGAGGTATTTGTTTGACCAACCAAATGTGAATGCCATGCAAGGTATATGGTTGGCCATGAAAAGTGAGTTTGACCTCAAGATCAGGTACATCAAAGATAGATAGAATAGGGTGGAAGATTCTCTTAGAAGGCAGATACAAGTAAATCACTTAGCAGCTATGAGCCTCTATGGGACATACTTACATGATAGGATCTTGCAGGTAGTACAACAAGATGCTAGGTATATGGAGATTGTGCACATGTTTCAGGAGAATATAGGTACACGTACATGTGGTGGTATAGGTACATGTAGAGGTAGAGGTACAAGTATAAGTACAGGTGCAAGTGCAGACGATCTGGATTATTGTCATAGAATAGTTGGATTGGTTAGATTCAGAAATAGGATATATGTGCCAGATAGGAGTGAGCTCAAGAATGTGATCTTGAGGGAGTTTCATGTTAAAACGTATTCAGGTCACTGAGGTTATCAGAAGAGATTGAATTTAGTAAAGAATTTTTATTATTGGCCGAATATGAAGAGGGATGTAGCAGAGTTTGTAGCTAGGTGTTTTAATTGTCATCCTATGAAAGCAGAGTGTAAGAATATAGGTGGAGTACTACAACTGATTGCGATTGCAGAATGGAAATGGGAGGTCATTTCCATGGACTTCATAAAAGTTTTGCCAAGGATAGTGAGACAACATGATTCGATCATGGTTATTGTGGACAGGTTGAAAAAGGTTGCACATTTCACTCTAGTGAATTTTGAATTCTTAGCTAGCGATGTTGCACGGGTATTCATTGGAGATGTGGTCATATTGCATGGTGTTCCGAAGAAGATTGTGTCAGGGATGAAAATTTCAATTCCATGTTTTGGATGGATTTATTTGCAGGTTTGGGCACAGAGTTGGCCTTCAATACAACTTATCATCCGCAGGAACATGGATAGGCAGAGAAGGTCAATGAGATATTCGAAGACATGTTGAGGATGTATCTGATGCATCAACAACAAAACCGGGAGGAGTATATTCCATTAACTGAGTTGCATACAACAATTTTTATCAGTAGTCAATAAGGATCGGTCCTTTCAAGGTACTCTGATCAGCTGGAGTGATCCCATGAACATGGTACTTATTGGATCAGATATGTTGGCAGACATGGAACAGGAAATGCTAGTAACCAAGAAGAATCTTAAGGAAACACAGGATAGGTAGAAGAGCTATTCATATCAGAACAGGTTGTTGAAGGAGTTTCAGGTTGGGGAACAAGTATATTTTCATGTCAAACCAAAGAAGATTTCCTTGTGGATTGGATCATGTGCCAAGTTTGCACCACAATTTTTTGAAGCCTTCAGTATTATTGAGAGGATTAGGCCAGTAGCCTATGGGGTTTCACTGCCTCTAACAGTGAAATTCCATGATGTTTTCCATGTGTCATTTCTTAAGGAGTATGTTAAATATGTTGCTCATGTGGTTGAATGGTTTGTATTGTAGGTGGAACTAGATGGAAATTCCAGCTGAAGCCTAAGTCTATATTGTAGAAAAAGGTGCTCATTCTCTAGAACTGAGAAATCGAGGAGGTTAAATTGCAATGGAAGCACTTTGGGCCCAATGAAGTTACATGGGAGATGGTGTATCAGATGTGGGCTATGTATCCTTCTTTATTTTCAGGTTGGTGGAAAGTAGTGTTGGTATGGTTTTTTGGTATATGTCCTTGGTATATGTTTTGGTACATGTTCAATGATGTTTTGGTATATGTACACATGTATATGGATGTAAATATGATGATGTTTTGGTATATGTACATATGTATATCGATGTAAATATGACCATGAGCTATGTTATAAAGATGCAATAAGAGGTATTAGTGGCATGTCATTATGTTATCATGTTGTTATGTTGTCGTGTTGGTTTCCTCTTCAACAGGGTGATTATTTTAAATACTACATTGAGCTATGTTATAAAGATACATGGGTAGTATGCTTTTGTTTTAGTGGTCTTGCTGAGGTATAGGTGTGGTTGAACACCACAGGCAGTGTCCCCAAAAGGGAAGGGTTCTATAACAATCCTGGTGAAAATTCCATGTAATAAAAGTTAATAAAGGAAAAAAAATAATAACCACAGTTGATGGGACACTTATTCTAAGATTAATGTTGGGCATGACATCCTTGTGTGGGTATTCATCAGTTTATAATGGCTACGAAAATTGGCAAAAGAAATGGTTAAGGCTTTGGAAAGGAAAAATAAAAAATAAAAATCGCATTTAATTATTAAAATATTGGAAATTAGGAGAAATGGGAGGTGAAAGGTCACATGTTGCATTTTAGGATAAAAATGAAGAAAATATAAGCCTCATTAATAAAAATGATTCTAAGGATCAGTTGTTAACATTTTATCAGTTCAGTTTTAGAGCTATCTCATTATTCTCTCTCTATCTCTCACTCTTGGACACTTAGATATTTATTGGAGCATTTTCACGTTGCATAAAGAAAGGAAAATAAGGAAAGAGGAAGCAAAATTTAAGCAAGAAAAAGCATTATCAGCCAGCTACAACATGATCCTTTGCAAGTATCGGTTTGCATGTGTATTTTCCTTGCTAGATTTGGCATGCATGGTATTGCATGTGGTTATTTTTTTGTTCTCGCATGGTTTTTCTCAAGTGTGATAGTGTTTTCAGCATAGCCTTGCCATTTTATGGTAACCATGGTGTGATAGGGTTTTCATGTTTTGATGAGCTGGATTACTAAATGGATCTGAAGATCAGTGAGGTATATTTCTAAATGATAGAGCACATGGCCTGGTGGTCCATGAAATGGACTATGAATCACAGTAAATCCATTGGCCTAGTGGCCCATGAGCCAGACTATGGGTTGTGGTAAAGCTAAGATTATGTTTCCTCGGTGGGCCTAGGAATCCTTGCTATTGAATGGGAGGATAAACAATAAATTTAGGAGGTTCTTTTTGCTTCATTGGGACTATTAATCTTGGGTTTGGGATATGTAGTAAAGCATGGAGAGTGGGTCTCAGTTTAGGCCAAGTGATCTGAGATTGAATTGTGGTAAAGCCAAAGAGACTATGAGAGATAAAATTCCTCACAAAGTAGGTGGAGAAATCAAGTGGCATCCATTTTTTTTTTGGCCTAGTGATAGGGTGGAGATCATGGTAAAGCCTATTATGACATGTTTATTGTGTTGGTCTAGTGATCCGAGTTGGATTAAGGTAAAGGATAGTTTCTATTGATGAGGGTGAGGCAGTTTAGCCTTGGTATGCTCTAGTTGGTTCTTTGGGTTTGAGTCCCGCATTCATGCTTCAAATATGGCACATGGGTGAATGGCTGAAGAGATATTTGGCTCAGCCATTCTACGATCGAGAGGAATGTGTAGCCCCATTCTGGGTTTAGATTTTGTAACATCAATATGAGATTATTTCTCCTTGTGTTTGTGTGCGTATTATATTGGTTTATATGTGGATCATATGGTTGTGATTTCATTGGTATTTATGTTGCTATTATGTTGGTTATATATGTGTTTTATGAACGTGGCTATATATGGGTCTCATCATGTTTTCACATGTAAATGAATTGATGATGTATCTATGACCTAATAGATGATACTGCAGTAGGTGATATGAGGGAATACTGGTTCTTAGCAATTCCCATATATGTATGAGATAGCTAAGCTTAAATCTATTGTTTACACCTGTAAATTACGTATTTGTGATATGTTTGTTGAAATGCCTCTATGGCTAGTAGGGGTATCATGAAGGGATTGTTCAATAATTTCCTTTTGTATCATTGTTTCCCTGCTATATTAATACTCTAGATATGACATTAAATTATGGATAGTGACTTGGGATCTGGGCCTGGAAAAGTGGTTCAAAACCCAGGGATGTTGGAACAAAACTAGACTAAATAGTCCCTAGACAATTGCATGCCTTTAGAATGAGAATTTCCATAGCCTCCTAGACGCTAGAAGACCTATATTATGAGAGCATCTAGAGGTCAAGTGATCAAAAATTTTAGTGGGACCCAAGGGCTTATGGCATGAAGTGTTGACATGGTTCTGATGGGTCCTATAGCTGATGTGGAAGTTATATATGTTGCGTTTAAATTGATTCCATTTCCTTAAGGTCACATAGGATGTTGAATATAATCATAGTATCCTCTCATCACATGTTTACCCTAGTTGGCCAGTTACCTGGGTAGATGTGGGAGGAGGATGTTACATCATAGTTGTGGTGGATAAACTCAACAATTCTTAACACTATTTTCCAATGAAGTGAACATGAAAGGAAACTAATTTTGTGGAGATTTACATCAAGTAAATTCCTCGACTACATGGTGTGCTGAAGGAAATTATTTCGAAAAGGTATCCCAAATTACATTCAAATTTTGGATAGACTTATAAAATTGATTTGGAACCGATTAAATACATGTTGGGTATGTATATGATGGAAAAACCATTGAAATGGGAGAAATATTTTCATTTGGTGGAGTTTTCTTATAATAATGGATATTAAAAAATATTCGAAGACGAGTCCATATAAAGCCTTCTATGGCATAAAATGCAACATGCTTTTGAGTTAAGACAAACTAGTTAATAAAGCCATTAGTGGTCCAAACACGCTGAAGGAAATGAGTGTGCAATTGAAAAAAATGAGGTAGAATTTGAAGGCTAGCCACGATAGAAAGAAAATTTGTGTAGATAATAAAATTTGAAAAATGGAATTTTAAATTGGCGATCATCTCTTCATGAGGGTGAAGGTGAGGAAAGTTTCCCTAAAATTGGGAAGTCATAAAAAATTGGCAGTGAGATATTATGGACTATTTTAAATCCTAGAGAGGATTGCTACGGCTTCATATAGGGTTACATTTCAAGCATCCATGAATATTCAAAGTGTATTTCATATTTCATTTCATAAAAAATTTGTTTCTAGTGTTAACCATGCAATTGATTGGAATATGATTTTGATGGAACCTGAGGGAGACTTTGATGTTAATTTAGTGTGGATTTCAAAAGCGAAGGTCAAGGAACCCTATAGTCATACCATCACATTGGTAATAGTGTGATGGAACAATTTTGGTCTTGAATATGCTACATGGGAACATGAAGATGTAATGAGAAAGGAGTTCGCTCATATTTTTGGATAATCCTATTGTATATATGTGTATATATATATATATATAAAGCACTGAGGAAAATGCATAAGTAATGAGGACGGGAATGTAACAGCCCTACTTGAACCTGAATTGTAAATAACATGAACATGTCCTATTTCACCTCGTGTGTTAGAACATATCAACTAGGTCAGTGAGTCGATATTTTTGTTTGGGGCAAGTGTGCCCATGTGTATGCATGTTGTTATATTTTGCAACCAATATTCCCATGTATATATGTCTTTAACAAATTTTGAGGCTATAAATCCTAGTGTTGTGAATTTAATATCACATGCATGTTAATAAATACATTACAATTGTAAAATGAGTAAGACAAAAAGAGTATGAGGTGCTAAGACTTGATGTACATAAAAAAAGGGCCATATGATTTGATGATCATTAGTAATAGCACATGATATAATCATGGTCTATTAAGTGACTTGGGGAAGTGCCATGCATGAGAGTATATGCATATAAAAAGAATGATGCTGGCACTATGAAGCCTAATTATTCAAACATTGGAAATACCTTCAATGGAAGCAAGAACTCCTAGAGTGCCAGTTTCAAAAAAATATATGTCTAGATGAATTGTATTTCTTGAAGCTGATGGAACAACACAAGGGAGATTTTGTCCAGAGAAGGTTTCTCATTGCTTGATTGCAAGACGATGGGGGACATGAGCTTGTAGGTTGGAGGCTGCCGATGTTAGATACCTTTTCATATTAATGGTACTAGAGATGTATCATGATTTGGGTGAGCTTCCATAGCATGGAGTCAAAGCCCCAGTTCAGGAATGATTGAAAGTTGAGAAAAAACGAATTGGAGGAAACCTAAAGGTCTGTATCCAGTTAGACAAATAAAAACATAAGTTTTTTACTTTCTATGTTACTTAGTATTATGCTACAACAATTCATATATATCTTTGAAATGTATATGAATCTTATTTTAAGAATTATATTCATGTTAAAATATTTTTATGGAGAGGTATTGAATTTATCATGCTTTTAGATATGAATTTTACTAGCTTTGAATTTTCAAGAAAATGGAAAATTACACAAGAAATAGTCTACCATGGTAATCGGCACAAAATCAGGCCTCAAATGTTGGTTAGGATAACTTGGCAGTGGGTTAGGTACATTAAAAATATCATCTAGTTTCACTTTTTAGGGTAGGATGGAGGTGTATATTTATGATGTCGCCAATATGCATATTGACTTGTAAACATTACACATCCTCACCCTATATTATAAATGAAGCATATTGAATTCATTGGCAAAAATATTCATCAATTATCAATCACATGTAGAGTTTCATAGTAAAGAAACCCAAATATGAGGACACATTTGGTATTATGGATACTTCCTTGCTATAAAATCATATAGGCCACCATGGGTTGTCCTCATAATGTGCATTAATTATAGTATTTTCCATATGGTCCTTGGTTTATTTATTATTCTTGTTTCATGATGATGTACCAATGTTATAAGTGTTTAGTATTAGATGGTTATTTTGATGGATTATCACTTCATTGAGGATGATGGCCAATTTTCTTAAGCCATGATCAATGGATTATGTGCATCAATGTATCCATCTCATTTGACTACTCACTAATGGAAGAAGATTTTGGAAAGAAATAAAATAATCTCATCTGTTCAAAGGAGATATAGGGATTCCATTTTCACTTTTTTGGAGTAATATTTTACCCTAAATTTTGTTTTTTTATGCACCCAACAAAATAATCCCACAACATTTCCTTCCATGTTATTTCACGAATATGGCATGTATCAAATATTGGACCAATCAATCAATTTTTAAAGCTAATAAGAAAGGAAAAAAATATTTACTTATTCTCCTGAGTATTCCTAAGGAGAAGGATATATTTCTTTACTAGATGATGATCCCTTATTCCTCACCAGGATAACTATTTACATGAGAATTGTGATCTTCATTCTAGTAAAATAATACATCACATTTGAATCATTAAACAAATAGTATAGAAAATATCATAGGCTTCCATGGATACCTATGTTTTGATTGATGGAAAACAACATAAATAAACCAAGTATGTAAGGTCATTACCCAAGGAAATAGTTTTTCCTATTATAGTTTTCTTGCATACACATATGAAGATTACATAGATGGTTTTATTTCCCATATTATCCTAACTTTTTCAAACCAAACTCTTTCACTTTTGCTTGTTGTGGTCTTTTGTCTTTTTTCTTTTAATTGAGATCTACTACCTTGCATGTATTTGTTCTTTTGGATTCTTCATAACCTATCATGAAATACAATAAAAAAAATCACATGTGCTACCTAAAAGTGGCATATTCACAAAGTTTCTCACGGGGTTTTGTTACTTTGAAAAGTTGATGCATGTTGGATTTGGATGAAAATCCAATTTCCATTTCACATACCCCATAAGAACATCTAAAATAGTAAAATACTAGCTATATATTTCATTTCCCCTTGTTCTTATGTGGCTAGCATCCATATGAAATTCGTGTATATTTCTTTGAATTTTGGTGTGACGATATTAATAATATTTAATTTAGGAAATATGAACATGTATGATTTAGAAAATCACGCACACAAATATATCATGATATAGCTTGGGTGTATGCCTTTAAATTATTTATATTCATGACATGGCCACATTAGAAAGTGTAAACTGTAAAATATATAAAAATTCCATGTATGTCCTTTATCTTGATAAATTGGAAGGGCATCCATGTAGCCATAGTTGTAGCTTACCATTGGGTATATTTTGGATTCCATGCATGAATATAAAAGGGAAATCTATACAAATACATTTTATATGAAAATCATTCTAGAGGGTGGCTACATGGTATGAAAATTTCATTAATTTAAAGTCATGTATGTTAATGGACAATTTTCAAATTTCATAGACGAGTGAGTTGTTAATCGTGATTGTACCCATAAAATGATAATGTTGTAGTATAAAGGGTGATGTTTCTATAGTAAAATTATAGGTATTGGGTGAAAATTATTAAAATATATGTCTAGGTTATGAAAATATTAGAATACAAATACATATCTTCACCAACTACGACCCATTATTTGAACAATATTTCCACAAATGCATACTACCTTTTCCTCTCCAATCACCTACATTTACAATGCATAGATGGGGAATTTATTTATTTTTAACTGTTTTTTAAATGCACATGTTCACCACCCACCATCTTTGAAGTATGGTGCACAAATTCACTATGAAAATTACATATTGGGAGGATTAGGGTGTATAATTGTGATGTTAGAAAAGCACATATTAAACCTCCACATCTCATGTGGAATGAAAATGTACACATTCATACTCCCACCACCTTTGTGAGGTACATATGTGCATCTTCATCCCCAGCTTATGGTGCCATAATTACATCTCCCTCTCCCTACCATCGCCTACATCATTTTTTGTGGGTGGGTGGGTGGGTGGATAGGGAGGTGGAGTGTGGTGGGGGGTGTAATAGTGTGCATTTGTGGTGTAAATGAGAGTTATTGTTCAGGAATAAATTTTTGCATTTAGGGTAATATAAAGTCACACATTCACCCCTTAGTGTCACCCTATATTCCCTAGGTGGTGATGAACGTGTTTAGCTCCATGTTGTACCTCGCAAGTCCTTAATGGGAATTAGTATATGCATTTTTGGTACCAAAAAGTTCACTCTTATAGACCTAAATTCCATTAACATATAGAAATCATGTTTCCAAATTCCATCTCACAACCCTCTCACATATCCCACACAAGTTCAAACCCCAAGACATTAGCCCCCACACCTTGCAAAATACACCACTATTTGTCTCCAAGGTGAAGAAATGAATCTATATTGTTTTTAGGAAAAATATTGGGGTGGGGGGAGGAGGAATCTATATTTTAATTCACTTTAACTTTAAATTTCATATACATAATTATGTACACTATTATTCTTAAAGAAAGCTACCTATGTACGCAAATTAAGTGAATGAAGCCAATGTATATCCAATTTACTATTTTGTCGTGTATTCCATCAGATGTTTATCTTTAACCATTATGTCATTAAATCAATAAATTTCGAGTATGAAGTAAAGGATAAAACATATCATGGTACATAAGCAACACACATAAAACACCAAGATTTTAGGTGGGAACCCAATGTGGGAGAAAACCATTGTTTTCCTTGCCTCTATCTTTTTTCTAATTATATAAATAAATTATCCATTACATTTTGTACGGGTACAAGCTCTTATGAGCACATGGGCACTTACCTGCTGGAGGCTACAACCTCCTTCCATTCTGCAGCTCCTACTAGAAGGGATCTACAACCCCAAGAACTCAATTATCGACACCTACCAGAATGGAACTCCTACCCCCTTACTAAAAGATACAACTCTCAATTCCTTCCAAAAAACTTTTTAGAATGTTTTATACTATATCGATGTCTCAAAAAATCATCAAATAACCTATGCACCCCTTTCATCAAATTTTCATATTGGACCCACATCAACAATAAGCCTGAAACCAATATCCAAACTGAAATACTGAAATAAAATTGAATCATTGAATATTTGTAAATCAACTGAATCTCCAAACCATCAAACTACTAAATACAAAACCTAACTAGAACGACTAAACTTAAGAATATGTACGTGATTATTCTTAATAGAACCTACGTATATACACACTTTCTCTCCATTAAACACGTGCACATATATCATATTAATGAACATTGAATCTTTTATCTAATAAAACAACTTATTGAATCAAGTATGGAACTAATCACATATCATTGAACCATTCCCATTCATCATAACTAATTAATATAGAAATTAGCCCAGACAACACTGTCAGAAATAAATCAAGACATTATTAACATACAACAACAAATAGAACAAATCACATTAACAATTATCATAAGGAATACCTAAAAAAATTGAACACATCTGATTCATAATATATATGTGCTTATAATTAAGAAAACTACTATATATACACACTTAATATGTGGAAAACTCATGTACATATCACGACATACTAGAAAATACATCGATGCATATATACCCAACTACCCAAAAATCGATTTGCGTATGTACATTATTATTCAAAAGAAAAAATGTGTACAAATATGAATTAGTGAAGTATACTTTCGCTATAACCACAACACATACTTCAAAAACTTCATTGTCACACATTCATATCAGAGAATCATTATCATCACATAACTATCATTGTTATCTATGAGCATAAACAAATCAAGCATGTATATTCATTAGTATCCACTACACTTTTCGATCCCTTAGATCTAAGCCTCCTCCATGCTCCTTGGGCATAGCTTTTCTAGATCATAACACACATAAAAGATCCATTATTTTCACAGTTAACACCTTGATCTCCACTTCCTTATAGAGTTTTTTTTCCTTTTTCAATAGCTTAGGTAAATACTTTGGTAATGTCTATTATTTTTTGATGAGATAAAATGAATTTTTTCACTCCAATTATTATGGGCTAATACCATGGGAATGAACCCTAGTATCTAGATTACAATAGTTCAGATACTATACATGACTTTCACGTATAAGACTTGTGTATGTACGCGACCCTTCAAAAAATCTACATATAGTTTCTCAAACTTAACATTTATCATCAATCTATAATATAACAATCATTTCTTTGTCTATATCCTTTGTAGCATCTATACCAATCTAGAAGAGTTCCATAGTCATCAATGTTGACATCAAGTACATCTTTATTATGCGGGTTTCCATAAAGTAGAACACATAAGCCATAATGCCAACAATCTCCCCTTTTTGACTTGATGGAAACCACTTTGGTTTTTGGTAATGACTTGTAAAAACTTGAAAATACCAATACTTCTCTCCAAAAACCTTTCTCCAAACACCAAGCTTCTCTCCCCCTTTGACATCAATGATGAAGCACATAACCTGGATGAATAAAATACTTATCTTTTTGAAAGTCGGATCTGCTAAATATGAAATCCACATAATTACCATGCTTCCTCTGAGCATATGGTTAACATTCTAAAGGTATCCAATAAAGTACAAGAATGAACCAAAAATGATTTTTCCTATCATCGATGACTCTATGATTACATTAGTCACCCAAAATAATAGGGTTACATACATGAAATGACCTTATCCCAATAGCCCATACATGACTAAATTTTATAATGATTACAACATGTGCCTTTTCGCAACCTTTTGCATCAAGACACATATATGACACTTATGACAAAAACCAAAGAACCTCAACAATGAGATATAAAGACCATAATATTCATCGGTAACCACCGTGCAACATAAACATATGATAGTAGAAACATGGAAGCATGAACATCCTCATTATGAAGCTTTGTAGGATTAATTTCCCCAATAACATCAACATGTGATGAAATATGAAATATCTCCAAGCATAACCAATCAACTATAGCGAAAGAATAAGGTTTTACAAGAAGGTATTGTCATCAATGCATCCCCTTGACCTCATCTCATGAAGGTCAACACGCTCTCTCCCCATATTTTAAGAGCCATAAACGATACCATAAGAAGCATATACATATTATTTCCATGTGAAAACAAAGAGTACCTCCAACATCACAAGCCATACAAGTATATAAGCAACATAGCCAACATCTTTAGTTAACATAACATACTATCTTAAAGCTTTAATAATGTATAGAATAATACATCATAAACATCCTTACAAAATGCATCTCAAGCAACATATAGGCATCATACATAACTCCACCACATGAAATCCATGCATCATTGATAACTCATGAAATAATGAGAACAACATATATATCTTCTCATAAATGAAATATGCCAACAATAGTGAGTAAATCATGAACTCGTCATCATCATGCAACAAGAAATGCTTCAAAACTCATCATTCCAACAATGCAATATTAGAAGCATAACATCTTCTCCCCTTGAACCTGCTAACTTATTACCATCAACACTATTCACATCCATCTCAACAACCAACAAATACACCAAGAATCATCTCGCAACAACACTATAAGATCAATCATTATTTCAAAACACCATAAGGGCATCCCCAACAGACTGAAGCAAACCAATTTCAAAAACATAATACTAATAAATATGGAGCCATTTGGCAAGATCCCACTAAATCTGTGTCACTCTACCTTCACCACTGAGAGGCATATGTGATTGTCTAGCTCAAAATCAACGTATATCTCATTGATAAGTAATAATTAGATGTTTAAGAAATTATATTTCCTAGGGTTATGATGTCAAATGAATGGTTAATGAAAGGTGTAATTTTAATTAGGGAGGGGTTAGAGTGGATGATAAAGTTGGAATCCAGTTCTCACTTATGCTCCATTGGTCATTTCTATTAACGTTATTAGTGTGCTTGCTGATTTCTATGGCTTCTCTGAATTTCCTTATGAAGTCACTTAGGATTAATTCTATCTTTTACCGGATTGAGGCAACTATGGATGGTGTTTAAAGGTTTGAAGGTGGCTAAAACCATCTTCTTTTTTAGGATGCAGGAGATTTTATCAGTAGTCCCCAGAATGTAAGGGGGGTTAACTTTACCTACAATATTGTCAAAATTTTTATTATTCTTAGGTCTTATGTTTGCTTTTTTTATGGCTTTAACAGCTTGACGTTTGTTGTATCCATTTTTTAGGAAAATGTTTATAAGGTGTTCTTTTTTTTTCTAGGTGTTCCTTGTCATAGATTCTTAGGGCCTTGGTGGCTAAGGTGGTGAGGATCCCTAGTTTGTGGCTTGGGTGATGATGCGAGGAGGCATGTAAATACTATTCAGTGTGAGTTTCTTTCGATACACTTGGTGAGATATGGACCCATCATCATTCCTGTTGATGAGAATATCAAGGAAGAGAAGACTATTGTTGACCTCAACTTCCATAGTGAATTTAATGGAAGAGGATAAACTATTTAGTTGTTTTTTGAAGGTTTATAGGGTTTCTCTTCCATGAGGCTATATGATAATTGTGTCATCGACATATGTTTTCCACAATTTAGGTTTCAGGGGTAAATTCATGAGGGCTTTGGTTTCAAAGTTTTCTATGAATAAATTGGCAATAATAGGGGACAAAGGAGACCCCATGGAAAATCCACATCTTTGTTCATAAACATCCCTCGTAAAGCTGAAAAAGGTGGATCTTAGGAAAAATTCAATTAGCTTCGATGTGTTAGGATTCATTAATTTACAGAGAACTTCCATGGCATCATTAATAGGGATATTGGTATATAGAGAGGTGACATCAAAACTAACTAAAATGTAATTTTTATCAAGTTTGATGTTCTTAATTTCTTCAATGAATTGTGTAGAGTCTTTGACAAAGGAATTAGAGTTTCCCACTAGAGGTTTCAGTTTATTGGCCAGGTGATTTGCTAGATGGTATGTGGGCCCACTAATAGTGTTTACTATATGTCTGAGAGGGATGCCTTCCTTGTGAATTTTTGAAGCTCCATAGATTCTAGGTGTGTATGGATTGTTAACTAGGTGATTTTTGATGTCTTGTATCTTACTTGTTTTGATTAAGCTGCATCTTTTTTTGGAGATTGTGTTTAATGGATTTTTATTGAGCTTTCTGTAGCAACCACTACTGTTTAGATGATCTAGCATTTTTTCTTTGTACTCACTTTTGTTCTTGATGACAGTGGCTCCTCCTTTGTCTACTTTCAACACCACAACATTAGGGTTGGAGTTCAAATATTTGAGAGCCGGATAGTCATGTTTGTTGATGTTACTTTTAGGGGATTTAGATTTCCTAAGGGTGATAGAACAGTCTTGTCTAGTTTGCTCCTTTATGGTATCAGGAAGGTATTTAATTCTATATTCAATGTTGTAAAGCATGTCTTCAACATGGATCTTACGAGTGGTGATAGAGAAATTTAAACCTTTTCTTAATAAGTTGAGGATATGTTCACTTAATTGGAGGTTAGATACATTGATAACCAGATTGTCATTGTTATTCTTAGGGTTGTTTTTATTGTTAATGTATGAAATAGGTTTAGTATTATTCGGATGCTCTGAAGGGGTTGTATCTGTAACAGCACAAGAAAAACTAAAACTAATGTCCAAAGGAAAACAATTCTTTAAATGAAATTATACATGTACTTTCCGGCTGCGAAGTGACCACAAGATTTTGGAGACGACTCTCCTCCCAACCGTAGGCTCAATTGTGCAGGATTCTGCTACAACTGGGCACCCTCGAGCCCTCAATCAACGACTACCGCCAATATTCCTAAGTCATCGAACCCCCCCATCCATCCTCCTCATCATTCCTCAAATAGAAAAAACATTGGAAGGGAAACCACATGCACACCCTCCATGTGTCTGCATGCCACATGCCCACCCTCCATGTGTCGGCATGCTAATTTTTTTGATAATTTCCTTCTTTTATTATGGTTATTACTGTTTTTTTATTTTTATTAATATTTATTATTTTGGTTATTGCTAT
>APFE031450200.1:12727-28883 GCA_000404065.3 Pinus taeda | reverse complement strand
AGTTCTTATTATTTATTATTTATTATTAAGGGAGGGATGTTACAGTATCAATTGTGTTTGTGTTATTAGTTGGAGAATCGGAAGTGTTGTTTTCCATAAAAGTATCAATAAGGGCAGTACATTTGTTTAAGGAATTAACAATTTGATTATAATTATCGTCTGGAATGTATTTAGTTATGATGTGGGAAGAAAACATATTGGTTTTAGTGGTGGAAGTTTCATGGTTTAATTGTGAGGAAAGCAGGTTGTTTAGTTTCGTGGGAGAGGGGATCGAAATGTCAGATCGGGTAGCGTGGGCTGGATCAGAGGTGTGGATTTGTTAGATTGTGAGGAAAGTAGGTTGAGTTGCTTGGGAGAGGGCGAAATATTTGATTGCGTGAGATGGAGCATAGGCGTAGATGACACAAACTAGTTATTGAATTGCATAGCAGAGAGGAGCGAGATGTTAGTTGTAGGTCACGTGAGATGGAGCATAAGTGTGGATGCATTTGATGGGAATCGGTTGGATTGCGAGAATATTAAATGCATGTAGGACAGATTGTTCAATGTGAGAATTTTTGTTGATCTAGGTTATAAGAGCTGGAACCACGGCGTAGATGAGTGTGATGGGAGTTGGCTAGATTGGGAGGATGATTCACTGAAGGGTGTGCATTGGGTGGAGAAAAGGAGCGTATTGTGTGACCTAGGAGGTGTAATATTCGCTATTGTGTAGCTGTTGAGGAGCGAGTTTTCGTTTGTCTGTTTATTGTTGTTTTCTGTAGGTTTAGAATTGATTTTGTTTCCTTGCCTTTTGTGGGTGGGAGAATTATGACTAGGTGCGGTGATATCAGGAGATGGGTTATCGTTTTCAGGGAGAGAAGAGACCATCCAACGCTACTTCTGGTTCTCGCCTTTTTCCGTGACTGTATGAGATGGTGTTTTCCTAGATGTGGACAGTCAGGTTATCTGAGTATTATTTGTCGTTTTATTTGTATCAGATTTAGATTTAGTTAACAGTCTAGTGTTTTTCTGAAGACCAAATATTGTTATTTCAAGAAAGATTAAGATTGATAATAGATTTTAAGGAAGATACCTATGATGGATTGATTTTAGAGTGAGAGATAGAATCAGACACACTATGGGAGATTGATTTTATGTCCAAGAGTTTGGTGTGTTTATGAGATTGTCTTGTACCTGTTAATTCTTCAAGTCTAAGAGCTTTTAATGTGGAAGCCAAATCATTTTTTACCCATAACTATGGCTAGAGTAAATTAGCCAAAAATGTGTGAAGATCGAAAGTTTTTTGAGATAAAGTGTTGAGTTCATACTTGGTTTTCTTGGTTTTGTTGTGAATAAGAGCAATGTTGGCTTCAACGAATATTTGATTATTGCGCTGGCTTCTGAGGGAATGATTAATTTTAGCAAAAGTCAGAATAATTGATGAATCTCTGCATCTTTTTAAGAATGTAAGATCTATCTTGCTTTTCACTAAGAGTAGTCTGTATCATTCAAATCTGTAAACTTTTTTCATTATATCCCTTCTGTATTGGGTGAGTATCTCATATTTCATGTTTTCGTGATCTTCATATTTGTGTAAATCATTTTCCGGATTCATATCGAAGTAGGTTTGTTGTTATGATCGACATTCCAAACCAGCAACAGTGGTTCATCATCAAGATGAGAAAAAATTATGGAACACTGGTATATCATTTAGATCAATAAATAGATGTTTGAGATGCACAACTGACAATAATCTTGAGTATTAATTTAATTATTAAATTAAAGTTTTATTTTTTTAATTATAAATTTAATAAAAATTTCTAATATTAACTTATAATTCATTCAATTGATCTCTATTTATAAATTATTTTATTCTTAATTATAAATTTAATTAATAAAGAACTTTATTATTTAAACTGTAATTCATTTTGTTGATCTTTATTATGATTAGTTTTATTCTTAATTATCAATGTAATTATTAAGTTGAGACTTTATTATTAAATTGTAATTCATTAGGATCATAATTATTTTTAATTATAATTAATTTACTATTATTATTATTATTTCAAAATTTATTAAGATTAATTATAATATGGTTATTAAAATGAAATTAAATTTTATTAAACACTAGTTATGGAATTAGTTATATTGTATTTTAAACTTTATATGACTTTGATTATTAGATTAATCTTTTTTCATTAGATTAAAGTTTTTTATTGTCATTAATTATGAATATGATTATTAAGTATTAAAAATAGTTATACTTATTAAAGGTTTCTAGAGGGGGAGGTTGTATGATTTAATATTTATTTAGAATTGATATTTAAGTGATAATGAATTATTGTGTTGAGATTTATTTAATTAATAACTGATAAGTAATACTTACATGTTTAAGAAATTATTTTTCCTAGGGATATGATGTCAAATGAATGGTTAATGAAAGGTGTAATTTTAATTAGGGAGGGGTTAGAGTGGATGATAAAGTTGGAATCAAGTTCTCATTTATGGTCCATCCCTCGTCTCTAATGAGGTTATTAGGGTGCTTGCTGATTTCTATGGCTTCTCTGAATTTCCTTATGAAGTAGTGATCACTTCTAGCCAAGATGCAAGTATTTTCAATACAAATTTTATGCTTGGTTTTATTAGAATGCTATGCTAAAGCTAATGATTTGGATCACTTATGTCTAATGTCAGCTGAGTGTTCTTGGATTATGGCGTTAAAGGATCTGCCAGTTTCACCTATATAGAGCTTGCCACATGAGCAAGGAACTAAATAGACACCCTTATAGCACTTAGGATCAATTCTATATTTTATCAGATTAAGGCAACTTCGGATGGTGTTTAAAGGTTTGAAGGTGGTGAAAACCATTTTCCTTTTTAGGATGCAGGAGATTTTATCAGTAATCCCCAGAATGTAAGGGAGGTTAGCTTTACCTACAATATTGTCAAAATTTTTATTATTCTTAGGTCTAGTGTTTGCTTTGTTTATGGCTCTAACAACTTGACATTTGTTGTATCCATTTTTTAGGAAAACTTTTAGAAGGTGTTCTTTTTCTTTTTTTAGGTGTTCCTTGTCAGATATTCTCAAGGCCCTAGTGGATAAGGTGTTGAGGACCCCTAGATTGTGGGTTGGGTGATGATGCGAGGATGCATGTAACTACTGTTTGGTGTGTCTTTTTTTGATACACCTAGTGAGATATCGAGCCATCATCATTCTTGGTGATGAGGATATCAAGGAAGGGGAGGCTATCGTTGACCTCAACTTCCACAATGAATTTAATGGAAGAGGATAAACTATTTAGATGTTGTTTGAAGGTTCCCTGAGGCCATATAATAAATGTGTCATCCACATATCTTTTTCACAATTTAGGTTTCAGGGGTGAAGTCATGAGGGATTTGGTTTCAAAGTCTTCCATGAATAAATTGGCAATAATAGGGGACAGAGGAGACACCATGGCAACTCTACATGTTTGTTCATAAACATCCCCCATAAACCTAAAGAAGGTAGATCTTAGGCAAATTTCAATTAGCTTCGATGTGTCAAGATCGATTAATTTACAAATAACTTCCATGACATCATTAATAGTGATATTGGTATATAGAGAGGTGACATCAAAACTAACTAAAATGTAATTTTTATCAAGTTTGATGTTCTTAATTTCTTCAATGAATTGTGTAGAGTATTTGACAAAGGAATCAAAGTTTCCCACTAGAGGTTTCAGTTTCATGGCTAGGTGATTTGCTAGATGGTATGTGGGCCCATTAATAGTGTTTACTGTAGGTCTAGGAGGGATGCCTTCCTTGTGAATTTTTGGAGCTACATAGATTCTAGGTGTTTATGGATTGTTAACTAGGAGATTTTTGTTGTCTTGTACCTTGCTGGTTTTGATTAAGTTGCATACTTTTTTGGAGATTGTGTTTAATGGGTTTATATTTAGTTTTCTGTAGCAACCACTATTGTTTAGATGATCTAACATTTTTGCATTATAGTCACTTTTGTTCATGATGACAGTGGCTCCTCCTTTGTCTACTTTCAACACCACAATACTAGGGTTGGAGTTTAAAGATTTTAGAGCCAGATATTCATGTTTGTTGATGTTACTTTTAAGGAGTTTAGATTTGCTAAGGGTGATAGAATAGTCTTGTCTGATTTGCTCCTTTATGGTATTAGGAAGGTATTTAATGCCATATTCAATTTTGCAAAAAATGTCTTCAACGGGGATCTTATGAGGGGTGATAGAGAAATTTAAAAAATTTCCTAATAAGTTAAGGATATGTTAACTTAATTGGAGGTTATATATATTGATAACTAGATTGTCATTGTTATTCGTAGGTTTGTTGCTATTGTTAATGTATGAAATAGGTTTAGTATTATCTGGGTGCTCTGAAGGAGTTGTATCAATTGTGCTTTTGTTATTAGGTGGAGAATCGTAAGTGTTGTTTTCCATAAATGTGTCAATAAGGGAAGTACATTTGTTTAATGAATTAACAGATTGATTATAATGAACGTCTGGAATGTGGTTAGTTATGATGTGGGAAGAAAACAATTCGGTTTTAGTGGTGGAAGTTTCATGGTTTAATTGTGAGGAAAATGGATTGTTTAGTTTCATGGGAGAGGGCATTGGAATGTCAGATATGGGTAGCGTGAGCTAGATCAGAGGCGTGGATTTGTTAGATTGTGAGGAAAGTGGATTTAACTGCTTGGGAGAGGGTGAAATATTTGATCGCGTGAGATGGGCATAGGCATAGATGAAGAAAATTGGTTATTGAATTGTGTAGCAGAGAGGAGCAAGATGTTAGCCATATGTTGAATGAGATGGAGCATAAGTGTGGATGCATTCAATGGGAATTGGTTGGATTTTGAGAATGTTAAATGCATGGAGGACAGATTGTGAGATGTGAGATTTATTGCTAATCTAGGTTGTGAGAGCTGGAGTGACGACGTAGATGAGTGCGATGGGAGTTTGCTAGATTGCAATGATGATTTGTTGAGGGGTGTCCATTGAGTGGAGGAAAGGAGCATATTGTGTGACCTAGGAGGTGTAAGAGTTGTTGTTGTGTAGTTGTTGGGGAGTGCGTTATCATATGTCTGTTTATTACTATTGTCTGTTTGTTTAGAATTGATTTTTTTGCCTTGTCTTTTGTGGGTGGGAGCATTGCGACTAGGTGCAGTGATATGAGATGGTGTTTCCCTGGAAGGGGATAGTGAGTTTATCTAAGTATTATTTGTCATTCTATTTGTATCAAACTTAGATTTAGTTAATATTCTAGTGTTTTACGAAGACCGAATATTGTTATTGAGAGAAAGATTAAGATTGATAAGAGATTTTAAGGAAGATATCTTTGACGGATTGATTTTAGAGTGAGTGATAGAATTAGACACACTGTGGGAGATCAATTTTTTGTGTAGGAGTTTGGTGAATTTCTGAGATTGTATTGTACCTGTTAATTCTTCAAGTCTAAGAGTTTTTAATGCAAAAGCCAAATCAATTTTTACTCATAATTGTGGTTGGATTACATTCGCCAAAAATGTTTGAAGATCAAAAGTTTTTTGAGATAAAGTGCTGAGTTCATACCTGATTTTTTTGATTTCGCTGCGAATAAGATAAATGTTGGCTTTAACGAATATTAAATTATTGTACTAGCTTCTAAGGGAATGATTAATTTTAGCAAAAGTAAGAATAATTGATGAATCTCTTCATCTTTTTAAGAATGTAACATCAATCTTCCTTTTCACTAACAGCAATATGTATCATTCAAATCTACGAACCTTTTTCATTATATCCCTTCTGTATATGGTGAGTATCTCATATTTTAGGTTTCTATGATCTTCATATTTTTGTAAATCATCTTCTGGATTCATATCGTGGTAGGTTTGTTGTTATGATTGACGTTTCTAACCAGCAATGGTGGTTCATTATCAGAATGACAAAGATTTATGGAAGACTGGTCTATCATCTAGATCAATAAATAGATGTTTGAGATGCACAATCAACAGTAATCTTAAGGAGTATTAATTTAATTATTAAATTAAAGTTTTGTTTTTTTTTTAAATTATAAATTTAACAAAACTTTTATTATGAATTTTTAATTCATTCATGACCTTTTTTATAATTAGTTTTTATTCTTAATTATTAATTTAATTAATAAAAACTTGGATTATCATATTCCATTGGTGTGCATACTGGTTTGGATTCTTCCATTCCATATTTCTTCATAATATGTTTGAGATACCTAATTTAAGACAGAATGATGTGATATTTAGTTTTTTGAACTTGAAGACCATGAAAGTATGTTAGTTCACCAAGTAGAGACATTTCAAATTCCTGCTACATAAATAAAGCAAATTATTGACTCATAGATTCAAGATTTCTTCCAAATATGATGTGATCTACAAAAACCACTACTATCAACAATTTGTCTTTGTCAATTTTGGTATACATATTTTTACCTACAGACACTTTCTTGAAACCTTGTTGTTAAAAACACCTGTTAAGATGATAATACCATGCATGAGGATCTTGTTTTAACCCATATAATGCCTTCTTAAGTTTGTAAACAAGATTTTTATCATTACCAACAATGAAACCTTCAGGTTGTTCGATATAAACTTCTTCTTCTAGATACTCATTTAAAAATGGAAATTTAACATCAAATTGATATAACTTAAGGTTATGGAAGCTAGAAAATGCAAAAATAATTCTTATGGCTTCAAGTCTAGATAAAGAAGTAAATGTATCTTTAAAGTATATCCCTTCCTATTGAGCACAACTTTTGCATAAAAGTCTTGCTTTGGTTCGAATTCTTCTCCATTTTGATTCAGTTTGTGCTTGAACACACACTTTGTCGCCATTATATTTTTATCATGAAGCTTTGGTACCAGCTTCCATGTATGTTTTTTTTCTATTTGATCAAGTTCTTCATCCATTTCCTTAACCCAACATTCATCTTTGCTTGCTTCATTCACATCTTGAGGTTCAATTGCGGATAATAAGGCTAAGAGGCTAGATGCTCCAAAAAGTGTTTGATAGGTCCCTATACTACTAGTGTAACCCCTTATTGTTATTAGTACAACCCCCTTTTTATATTTTTTGCCAATTTAGTCCCTATATTGTTATTATTATGCCCCATAGAAGCCCATTCTTGTTATTATTGTGCCCTTACATTATTATTGTTATGTCGGCTCTGATTATATTATGACCCCTTAGACTCCTATATATGGAAAGATCTTGTCATTTGTATCATCGAAGAATTGTTCATTTTTGTAATGTAAAGGAGGTTGCCCCCTCAAAGAGGTTGAATTCTAAGGCATTGATATATCTTTCCTATCTTTTTTTGAGCTGGTTTCATAACATTTGGTAGTAGAGCTTTGCATTCTAGGGTTTTGCTGCTCCAAACAGGTCATTGTGGCATTTTTTATATAAATTTTTTTCTACGATGTTTCAAAAGCTAAAAAAAAACCCATTTGAGAGAAAATCTCGCTGAACATTGGGTCTGAATGTCAAATCTTATCTCACTATATTTTCATCTATATGATCTGAGGAAGTGAGGGTTTTTGCAAGCTCCAGAATTTCATTTATAACATGTCATCATGGAATTTTTGCAATAACTTGTTCGCTAAGAAGTTTCAGAAGCTAAGAAAACCATTTGAGAAGAAAGCAGTCTAAAACTCAGGTATGAAATTCAGATCTTGTCTCGCTACATTTTAGGATATATAATCTAAGGAAGTTAGTGTTTTGTCAGACTCCTGAATTACATCTTAAACAAGTGACCTTAGGAAAATAATCATAACTTTCTCTCTGAGAACCAGTTTGAAATTTCATAAGAAGTTATAGAAATAGGACGAACTGTAGTTTCCAGTTTATATTTTTCAGACCCAAAGGTCAATATAGTGACATGTGGCACTTTATACAAGTTCGCTCTTCTAAAAAGGTATATAATCAGGTCATCTTGGGAGATTGTACATAACCCTTTCATGGAGAATCTAATTTAGATCAGACTGGTGGCATTGGAAAGAGGCCATAGAGGGCTACCGCAAGTCATGATTTCAAAACTAGGAAATATGAAATTACAAAGTTACAGTTGTTTCAAGATCGAGCTCCTAAAATAAAGAAAAGGCAATATGAGGAAGTTTGATGGCAAGGATCTGGTAAATTGGATACTACATATGGAGCAATATTTTGATCTACATGAGGTGCAATTGTTACAAAAGGCACGTATTGCATCTTTATATTTAGAACTAGATCAATTTTTATGGTATAAAGAGCCATGTTCTTGTAAAGCACTTGTCACTTGGTCAATTTTCACGGAACAAATCATAGCACATTATGAGGATACAAAGAGTAACACCTTCTTTAGCCAATTTATAAATCTCAAACAAAAGGGTTTAGTGGCAGAGCACATTAAGGATTTCAAAAAATTGAATATAGGTGTAAATGATATTCGAGAGAAGAAAATGATTGATGTCTTCATAGGGACTTTAAAGGATAACATTCAACATGAGGTTCATCTTTGGGAACTTGATTCATTGGAGAAGGCATTTAGGTTCGCCAGAAAAATTGAAAGTGGAATTATGGAAACAAGGAATCCTACCACTCACAACTATAAATATGCAAGTGTTTTTTCAGCTAGCCTTCCACACCCTACAATATTTACATGAAAACAATTGGAAGAAAAAAAGTGAAACAGGACTTTGTTACATTTGTGATAGCAAATACACTAAAGGTCATAAGTGTGCTGAGAAGAAATTATTTTACATAGATTGTGAAGAGGAGGAAGAAAAGCATCAAGAAACATCAAAAGAAGAGGATATACATTAGGAACCAACCCCATATAAAGAAGAAATGAATCCAAACATATGTTGTAAAGCATTGGAAAGAATGTTATGAACTACTCCCATCCATCTTGATTTGTAGAATTAAGAAAATCAGAGGTGCCCCAACCTTTTGTTTGAGATCCAACTTTATTCATATTTTCTCGAGAAACAGTGCTCTTTGCCTCCCTCTAGGGACATTTCATATAGTTCTTATTCCCTTGATTATGATCTTATATATATCCATATTTCTTACCATGAAATTATTTTATGTGAAAATGACTCCATGCCCTTGATCGAACATTTGACTAACACTTAACAAGTTGTGCCTAGCCCATTAACAAATAATAAATTCGCAGCCTTAACCTTCTTATTCAAAAGCACGGATCCTTTCCCTTTAATAGTAGTAGGTGAGTTATTACCTAAGGTCACATTATTTTCTTTCTTTATTTCATTAAAAGAAACAAACATATCTCTTCCATGTGCCATATTCCTTGAACATATGCTACTAATGTACCATAGATTATCTTAATCTCCCGCATACAATGCTAGACCACACCTTTCTAGAGGAAACATCTTTTAATTTTCCATACCTTGAGTGGTATTGTCTTATATTCTTGTTGATAATATGACTTCATGTTGTTTCTACATTCAGTTTCTTCATGATTGAAATTATTGGAAATAGAATATTCAATTTCATTCTAAATAGGTGAGAAAGCATAATAATAATATTTCTTTGTTCTTATAACATCTTGTTCTTTCCTTGCTTCTCTAGTCATGATTTTTTTATAAGAAACATAATGAACTGCTTTGTAACTAAAGTTGGGACAAGTGACACATTAACCATTGAAGTAAGAATATCTAGGTGTATAATACCTTCTTGAGTAGCTTTTCCTTTGTTCATGGAAAGGTTGGTTTTTATGAGAAGGATTTGATCCTTCATTATTTTTCTTATTTTTATAATTGTCATGGTTGCCTCCTTTTACTCCATTGACATATCTTCTTGTACCCATTTTAGAAGATTTTATAGGATTTGATGTTTCACCATTTAGATTGTATCCAATACTTCCCTTGATTATAGGAGATTATTACACTTTAATGATCTCTTGTAGAGCTTCAAATCATTTAGCAAATCTAGGATTAGAGCCTTTATTTTCTGAACTTCATTTGTATCATCCAAGAATTGTTCATTTTTTCAATGTAAAGGAGGTTGCCCCCTCGAAGAAGCTGAATTTTAAGGCATTGATCTATATTTTCTATCTTTTTGTGAGCTGGTTTCATAACATTTGGTAGCAGAGCTTTGCATTCTAGGGTTTCGCTGCTCCAAATAGGTCATTGTGGAATTTTCGCTTTAACTTTTTTTCACGATGTTTCAGAAGCTAAAAAAAAAAACATTTTGGAGAAAATCTTGTTAAATAATGGGTTCGAATGACAAATTTATTCTCACTTATTTTTTGGCTATATGATTGAGGAAGTGAGTGTTTTTGGCAGCTCAGAATTTCATCTTATCATGTCATCGTGGAAGTTTCACAATACCTATTCGCTAAGAAGTTTCATAAGCTAAAAAACCATTTGAGAAGAAAGCGGTCTAAAATTCAGGTCTGAATTTTAGATCTTGTCTCGCTGCATTTTAGGATATATAATATGAGGAGGTTAGTGTTTTTTCAGACTCCTGAATTACATCTTAAACAAGTGACCTTGGGAAAATAATCATAACTTTCTCTCTGAGCGTCAGTTTGAAATTTCGTAAGAAGTTACAGAAAGAGGACAGACTTTAGTTTCCAGTTAATATTTTTCAGAACCAAAGGTCAAAATAGTGACACGTGGCACTTCATACAAGTTTGCTCTTCTGAAAAGGTATATAATCAGGTCATCTTGGGAGATTGTGAATAACTCTTTCTTGGAGAATCTAATTTCGATCAGACTGGTGGCATTGGAAAGAGGCCACAGAGGATTGAGGCAAATCATGATTTCAAAACTGGAAAATATGAAATTACAAATTTACAGTTGTTTCAAGATCGATGTCCTAAAATCAAGAAAAGGAAATATGAGGAATTTTGATGGCAATGATTCGGTAAATTGGATACTACAGATGGAGCAATATTTTGATCTACATGAGGTGCAATTGTTACAAAAGGCACGCATTGCATCTTAATATTTAGAACCAGATCAATTTGTATGCTATAAAGAGTTGTGTTCTTGTAAAGCACTTGTCACTTGGTCAATTTTCACGGAAGAAATGATAGCACATTATGAGGATACAAAGAGTAACACCTTCTTTAGCCAATTGATAAATGTCAAACAAAAGGGTTTAATGGTAGAGCATATTAAGGATTTCAAAAAATTGAATATAAGTGTAAATGATATTCCAGAGAAGAAAAAGATTGATGTCTTCATAGAGACTTTAAAGGATTACATACAACATGAGGTTCATCTTTGGGAACCTGATTCATTGGAGAAGGCATTTAGGTTCGCTAGAAAAATTGAAAGCGGAATTATGGAAAAAAGGAATCCTACCACACACAACTATAAATATGGAAGTGTTTTTTCTTCTAGCCTTCCACAACCTACAAGATTTACATGAAAACAATTGTAAGAAAAAAAGTCAAAAAGGACTTTGTCACATTTGTGATAGCAAAAACACTAAAGGTCATAAGTGTGCTGAGAAGAAATTATTTTACATAGATTGTGAAGAGGAGGAAGAAAAGGATCAAGAAACATCAAAAGAAGAGGATATACACTTGGAACCAACCCCAGGTAAAGAAGAAATGAATCCAAACATATCTTGTAAAGAATTGGAAAGAATGTTATGAACTACTCCCATCCATCTTGATTTGTAGAATTAAGAAAATCTTAGGTGCCCCAACCTTTTGTTTGAGATCCAACTTTATTCATATTTTCTCGAGAAACAGTGCTCTTTGCCTCCCTTTAGGGACATTTCCTATAGTACTTATTCCCTTCATTATGATCTTATATATATCCATATTTCTTACCATGCAATTCTTTTATGTGAAAAGGACTTCATGCCCTTGATTGAACATTTGATTAACACTTAACAAGTTGTGTCTTAGCCCATTAACAAATAATACATTCTCAGCCTTAACATTTTTCTTCAGCAGCACGGATCCTTTCCCTTTAAGAGTAGTAGGTGAGTTATTACCAATGGTCACATTATTTTCTTTCTTTATTTCATTAAAATAAACAAACATATCTTTTCCATGTGCCATATTCCTTGAACATATGCTATCAATGTACCATATATTATCTTGATCTCCCGCATACAATGTTAGACCACAATTTTCTAGAGGAAGCATCTTTTAATTTTCCATACCTTGGGTGGTATTGTCTTATATTCTTGTTGATAAGATGACTCCATGTTGTTTCTGCATTCAGTTTCTTCATGATTGAAGTTATTGGAAATAGAACATTCAATTTCATTCTAAATAGGTGAGAAAACATAATAATAGCATTTCTTTGTTCTTATAACATATTGTTGTTTCCTTGCTTCTCTAGTCATGAATTTTTTATAAGAAACATATTGAACTTCTTTGTAACTAAATTTGGGACAAATGAAGCATTGACCATTGGAGTAAGAATCTCTAGGAGTATAATAGCTTTTTGAGTAGATTTTCCTTTGTTCATGGAAAGGTTGGTTTGTATGAGAAGGATTTGATCCTTCATTATTTTGCTCATTTTTATAATTCTCACGATTGCCTCCTTTTACTCCATTGACATACCTTCTTCTACCCATTTTAGAAGATTTTATAGGATTTGATGTTTCACCATTTAGATTGTATCCAATACTTCCATTGATTATAGGAGAGTGTTGCACTTTAATGATCTCTTGTAGAGCTTTAGATCGTTTAGCAAATCCAAGATTAGAGCCTTTATTTTATCAACTTCATTTCTTAGACCTAGAATTTCAAGTTTTAAGGTTTCACAGTTCATTTCCTTTTCTTGGACTTGTTTCTTCAAATCTTATTAAACTAATTTAGTTTCTTTTAGGGAAATTTTTATTTGAGTTATTTTTTCAACAAGGGTGTTTTCCTTACACATATTGATTTCCTTTTCTTTATTCTTGTTTATGACCTTGAGTCTATCAATTTCTTCTAGAGAATCCATAAAGACATCATCACATCCATATACACATTTTTCTTTAAATTCCATAAGTAACTAGCAATCCTATTCTCATTCATCATCCTCATTATTGGAAGAATATTCACTACCTTCATGAACACATCAAAAAAATTATATCCAAAATTAATTTAACATTTTTATTTTGAACATTCTTCTATTTCTCATGATTTTATTTGTAAGGAATTTTAACAACATAGTGACCTACTCTTCCAAAGGAAGAACATTTAAAAGGAAGCTTACATTTGAATCTTCTAGTTTGTACTTGGAGCTTCTTCATAAATTTTTCTTCTTCTTCACCTAAAATATAACATGTTTCCTTAGGATCTTATTTTTATTTCCCTTTGTTTGTGACTTTGAATTTTTATTCTCTAATACTTGTTGTACCCCCTTTTCTCATATCATAAGCTGTCAAGATCCCATGAAGTTTTTTAATAGTGAGATTCTTCAAATCTTGCATTTCTTCAATGGTAGAGACTTCCAAATCAAACTTTGAGGTTAGAGATCTTAAAATCTTTTCAAAAAAAGTAGAATCCTTTATTTTCTCACCAAGGTTATTCATTGAGTTAACAATATTGTATAATATAAGGAATAAGCTTATAATATCTCATCATCATGCATAGTAAGAGTATCCTACTAAATTCTAAATGTTTGAAGTTTAACGCTTTTTACCTTAGTTCCACCTTCATAGATTTGTACAATCTTGTCCCATATTTCCTTTGTGGTGTTCAACTGCATGACTTTCACAAACTCAGATTTAGCCTAACTTCCCAATATAACATTGAATAGGTATGCATTGATCTTATATTGTCTCTTCCCTGCATCATTTGTGGGAATGGAGGTTGGGTGTTGATATCGACCTTCAATAATTTCCTAAACATCAACTCCTAGTGCATGTAAATATGCTCTCATTCTGACTTTCCAAAATACAAAATTAGTCCCATTAAACAAAGGTGGATTAATAGGAGATACTCCCTCTTGGTTTCTCATATTGATGGATCTCGAGTTAAGTGATGAAGCTTCTTCTAAGGACCTTCTATGATACCAATTGTAAGGAAAACTATTGAGCATGGCATGGGGCATGTGAGTCAGTATTTTAATTCACTTTCACTTTCAATTTCATATATAGAATTATGTACGCTACTATTCTTAAATAAACCTAAGTATGTACTCGACTTTAGTGAAGGAAACCATTGTATATCTAGTTCATTAATTTTTCATGTATTCTATTAGATATTTATCTTTAACCATTTCATAATTAAATTAATAACTTTATAGTATGTTCTAAAGGGTAAAAAAGAAGACAACACATAAGAAACACACATAGAATACCAAGATTTTAGGTGGAAACCCAATGTTGGAGAAAACCACTCTTGTGACTACCTCTTTCTTCTTTCTTATTATATAAAGAAGTTCTCCATTACATTTTGTACTGGTACGTACTCTTACCACCATGCAAGCATCTACCTAGAAGAAGCTACAACCTTCTCTCATTCTCCATCTCCTACTAGAAGGGAGCTACAACCCCTCAATGTGTTTACTAACACCTACCAGAAGGGGGATCCTACCCCCTTATTAAAGGATTCAAACCCCATTTCCTTGGGGACCACTTCTTAGAATGTTTGAGACTAGATCCACATGTCAACAATCATAAAATAATTTATATGCCATTTTCCATCAAATTTTCATACTGGACCCACAACGACAATAAGCCCAAAGTCAATACCCAAACTCAAATAGAAACAAAATCCTAAATAACTGAATATCCGTGAATAAACTGAATCTCTCAAGCATCAAACTACTAATTATAGAACCTAATCAGAATAATTGAACTTTAGAATATGTACATGATTGTTCTTAATAGAACCTGCATATATATGCGCTTCCTTTGCATAAAATCTGTGTACAGATATAGGATTACTAAACATTGAATCTTTTAGCTAACATAATCACTGTAACACTAAATCACTTACCGAATCAAGTACTGAACTAATCACATATCATTGAAACATACCCATTCATCATAATTTATCAATATCGCAATTGACCCAAACAACATTCCCAGAAATAGATCAAGACATTCTTGATAGAAAACAACAAATAGAAAAGATATCATCAACAAATATTCTCAAGCAACACTGCCAACCCTGACTAGATATGTTTCGGAATATATATACACTTAGAATTAAGAAGAATAGTGTATATAGAAGGTTAAGATGAGGAACACTTGCCTAAAGATCACAACATACTGAAAAATACATTGTTGGGCATATACCAAACTACCCAAAAATATATATGCATATGTACACAATTATTTGGAAGAAAAATTGCATATAAATCTGAAATTACTAAAGCATACTTTCACTACAACCACAATGCATACTGAAAAAAAAAAAAGTAAATTAAATAAATAATAATAAAAAAAAAAAAAAAACAACGCACTATCACACATTCATATCAAAGCATGATTATAATCATAGATTTATCATTGTTAGCTACAAGCATAAACATATCAAGCAAGTGTATTCATTAGTCTTCACTACACTTTCAGATCTCTCGGACTTGAGCCTCCTCCATGCTCCTTGGTGCACATATTTTCCAAATCAGATGACACATAAACAACCCATTATTTGCACACTTAACATTTTGATCTCCATCTCCTTATATAGTTTTTTCCCTTTTCCATAACTTAGGTAAATCATTTGGTAATGTCCATATGATTTGTTGACAAGATCAAATGAACATCGTCACTCCAATTACTATGGTCCAATACCATGGTAATCATCCCTAGTATCCATATTAACATGGTTTAGATCTTCTACGTGACTTTTACATACAAGACTTGTGCATGTACACGACCCTTCTTTATAAGATATGCATATAATTTCTCAAACTTCACATTTATTATTAATCTATAATATAACAATCATTTCTCTATTTATATCGTCTATAACATTTGTACTAATTTGCATGAGTTCCATTGTCATCGATGTTCACACCAAGTACATCTTTATTAAGCATGTTTCCATCAAAAACAACACATTAACCATAATGACAACAATTGCCACAAGTACACACCCCTAAATTGACCAATCCAAAAAAATGTTAAAATAATTGATTTATACATTTTTCATACAACAAATACATATATTCAATAACACCACACAGAACCTCTAAAATAAAAATGTGCATTTATACAAAATCAATAGATAAAATCATTAATCTGTTTTT
>APFE031450189.1:0-10374 GCA_000404065.3 Pinus taeda | reverse complement strand
TCTGACAGGGGTCATAGCTCAACCTGCATTGATTTATCAAGTCTGGGAGGACATTGACTTGAGGAAGGTTGTAAATGGGTATGTGGGAGTCCCAAATTCCTAAGGTATCAACCCCACTGAGATATTGGGCCTTTAACTCATTCAACAGGTGAACATTGAATTTGGTTGTCATGGCCATGGAGTCTAACATTTGGTAATCTCTATCACCCAGGGCTTTCCACTCTAGCTCTCTATGCGGGGCATCCAGAGGCTGAACATTCAGGGCTACTGGTGTTTCCATGGCTGGGTAGTACTTGTGAGTTTGTACTGAAACTGGCTTTAGTGGGTGGGAGAACACTGAGGGCTAATTCTGCAGAAGTAAAGCCAATTGTAAGGGTAAATGAGGCCACTGTGGTGACAAATGGCGTAGAATGCTCAAAGGGAGTTAATTTAGGGACTGCAGGGACTGGCAACTCTGTTTTCCAGTGAATTATGCCTTTCAGGTTTTCAGTCCACGAATGCGCGGACAGAGTGGGAATTCAGGAAAAGGTTACTGTATATGGGTTCCGTAGGCGAATTTTGACCATGCCACTGTGAAGGGATGCTGGTTTACCAGGAATTTACTGGTAAATTGGTTGTAATTACTGTTGTTTAATTGAGTGCTGTAGAATTATGGACAAAAGCAAGCTCTAAGGGGATTCTTTAGGTAAATACTTGGTAAATTGCCGGCAATGGTCGCAAATGCAGGCAGGTGGGAGGCAGCAGCATCCTTCAGGTTGATTTTTGCAGGTTGGCGACAGGTGGTCGTAAATTACATGCAGAGGTGAGCAGTAGTTCAGTTTGCAAAAGTGAGAAAAAACGCGAAAATTGGCTAAAATATGGACTTTTGGGCTATTGGCGCGCTTTTTGGATGACGTCAGCATGACGTCATCAGGTGGGGTCAGGGTTGGGTGACGTCAGCATGATGTCATCAGGTGACGTGGCAGTTTGTGAGTGGTCCACGGGGATTGCGTAGATGGCAGGCACGTAGGAGCACTGGCGGCCGGGGGTGCTGACAGGGCGCTGAGTGGAAGTGACGTGGGCGGGTGTGGCGCTGGCGTGGGCAGGCGGTATAGTTGAGCGGTAAGTGGGTTTTCTCGGACCGCCTTCTATACGGTCGCGGTATTGTCAGAAGGTGACCCGAGAAAATCTGGGGGTGACGCGTGGCGGAGGCCCGACGTCACCCTCTGACAGTTTCTCGAAAGGTATCTTTCGGTCATGGAGGCCCATCCGATATCATGTGGGCCGTCGGATGGGAAAGCCCAGATCCGATGGTCGACGGGTCGATGAGTTGCCAATACGATATGGAAGGCGGGGCAACATAAAATATTAATTTTTTTGGAAATGCGAGCCCGGCGGAAACATTAGCAAAAGTGGGTTTTTGGGTTGTTTTGCAGAGTTACGGGTTAAATGGATTTTTACAAAGGTTAACTTGCAAAAGCGGGTTTTTGGCTAATTAATCCGAGAAAGTCCCAGATTAATCCCAGGTTTAATTATTTTGCACTCTTTGGGTCACGCTCAAATGTTTTTAGCGCTTGAAGACATTGAAAATCATACATAGAGCTTATAATGCTCGGGGAAGGGGATACTTAGATTTTTTGGGTTTTTTGCCAAGTTTTACATAGTAATAGGGGAATAGGGGTATAGGGAGTTAAATAGTGATCAGTTAGTAGTTAATATGAGTGAAAGAGGTGGATGGGGGGGGAATACTAAGTTTTGTTTATATGAAATCAACTTAGTTTTTAGGAAGTAAATCAAAATGAAAAGAATATTTGCACAAGAAATGTGGCTCTTAAAGAGACTAGAACCAACAAAAGACTTTGACTTTCTTTGTGAACTTGGGTGGCATAGGGATGTTAGACATGAATGTGATAGGGGGTGATCTGGAAGTTAGACATGCTTCATTAAGTTCTGTAAGACTGCTGAAAATAGGCAATTTGTACTGGCACCATATTTTTTACCTTTGCTTTAGGCCAGTGCAATGCCATGAACCAAACTTTTTTGCAACCCCCTCTACCTACCTACTCTATTGCCTAGCATTTTTTGTTACTCCAAGGAGGGTGCACTTAGATTTGCAAACCCATTGTGCCTTTTCGTTTCCTTTGGCTTTTCATTTGATTCTTTATCTAAAGCTACCCTTATTGCTTCCAAGACCCCAGATTAAGTAGTTGGGAACCTTTTTCCTCTACCTATCTACTTTACCTGCCAAGATTGAGCTATTTGGACAGGTTTCTTTCTCTAATCTATAACAAAAATTGAAACATGGCATGACCCAGCTTAGGCTGTTGGATCACCCATCTAGAAGTAGGGCAGCATCAACCAAAACAAGTATACTTCTCCCACAGGAATATGAGATCTTTGTATCACCAAAGTAGATCATATTGGCACTTCCCCTGTCAATCATGAAAAATTAAACCTATTGGTATAGGTAACTAACAGGTTCCTGGTGTATTTCCATAGTTGTGAGCTGGTAGGCTTCCTTGTTGCCATAATTTTGCTTTCCATTTTTCTTGCCAACCTGAATGCCTTCTCCAATTAATCAAGTTCCGAAAGGTGAACCTCATGTTGGATGCTATCCTTTAAAGTCCTCATGAATACATCAATCCTATGGTCCTCTAGAATATCTTTTACCCTTATGTTCAATTTTTGGAAGTCCTCAATGTTCTCCATCATTAAACCCTTTTGTTTGAGATTTATCAATTGGCTAAAAAACATGTTGCTTTTTGTATCCTCATAACGTGCTATCCTTTCATCCATAAAAATTGCCCAAGTGAAAATTTGTTTACGAGAGAAAATCCATCAATACCATACAAACTAATTTGGTTCCAAATATAAAGTTGCAATACGTACCTTTTGTGTGTTTTTCACATTATGGAGATCGAGAAATTGCTCCATATGTAGTATCCATGTTCTGAGACCCTTGCCATCAAACTGCCTCATATTAGAGTTCGGAACATGGTGGGTATTCAATCCAATGTTAGAGTCTATGAAATCATGATTAACATTTATTTTTTTCTCACCATGAGTTTCCTTTACTACCTTTTCTCCATTCGTAAACATTTCTTGTAGCAACTTTGTCAAATTTGTCTTCAAATCATCCATTTTTCTTTCCATCTTAGCTTCCAAACCATCCATCTTAGCTTCCAAGGAATTCATCTTAGCTTCCATGTCTTTCTTTAAACCCTCCATTTTATCTTCCACACCTTTATTTAAACCATCCATCTTAGCTTCTATTGCTTTTTGTGAGAGTGAATTTTGTTGCACTTGGTCTCGTAATTTTGATATATCATGTTGCATTTCTTCCTCCTTTTTCATTTTGTAAGAGCTCAATATTGAATCTTCTGTATCCCTGTAATTGCGACTCTCCAAGATCTGAAATTGCTTCCCGCAGTAGTCATCTGAGTCCTCTTTCCAATGCCACTAGTCTGATCAAAATTGGATTCTCCAAGAAAGAGTTATTCCCAATCTCCTAAGATGACCTGATTATATAATGTTTCAGTAGAGTGAACTTTTATGATGTGCCACGTGTCACTGTTTCGACCTTCGGATCTAAAAAATATACAATAAAACTACAATCCATCCTATTTCTGTAACTTCTTACGAAATTTAATTCTGATGCTCAAAGAGAAAGTTATGACGATTTTCCCAAGGTCGCATATTTAGAATGTAATTTGGGATTTTGCAAAAACCCTAACGTCCTCATATTATATCTCTATAAATATAGCGAAACAAGATCTGAAATTTGGACCTGAGCTTCACTACGATTTCGGATCAAATGGGTTTTAATTTCAAAGTCTATGCTTTGTAGAAAAAACATTATAGCGAAAATTCCATAATGACCTATTTGAGATGAAATTTTGTAGCTTACTAAAACCCAAAATTCCTCAGATCATATCTCCAAAAATATAGAAAGACAAGATCTGAAATTTCGACTCGAGGTTCAAACCGATTTCTTATCAAGTGGGTTTTTTTTTAGCTTCTGAAACTTTGTAGCGAAAATTACACGATGACCTGTTTGGAGCAGTGAAACCCTAGAATCCAAAGCTCTGATACCAAATGTTATGAAACTAGCTCACAAAAGGATAGAAAACAAATATAAACACCTTAGAATTCAGCCTCTTCGAGGGGGCAACCTCCTTTACATTACACAAATGAACAATTCTTGGATGATACAAATGACAATGCCTCCTTTCTATATATAGGAGTCTAAGGGGTCATAATATAATCAAAGCCGACATAACAATAATAATGTAAGGGTACCATAATAACAATAGTGGGCTTCTGCGGGGCACAATAATAACGATATGGGGATTACATGGGCACAAAAATATAATAAGGGGGTTGTACTAATAAAAATAAGGGGTTACATTAGTAGTATATGGACATAACATCTGCAAACAACTTGTCCACTTTTTCTGCCATGACATAGAAGGCCTTGTGATAATTTCTCTCTTCCTCCAAAAGAGCATCTTCATCTACCATTTCCTTTCTTTATGTTCATGGCCCGCTTTTGGATTGAAGGATTTAAATTTTCCTTCACCTCTTTGGAGCTTTATCTTGGTTATCATACGCTTGCAATTCACATCGACAGAAGACTCGCTTTGATACCAAACTTGATCCAGATATTTTCACTTCAAATATGCATACCAAATTGAATTTAGAAGGGCATGGAACCATAGGATGCATATGCATAAAAGAAGTAGAAATAAATGACAACCATGAGAAGAAAATACACAAACAAGTTGATAACGAAGTTCATCCAGTGTGGGTTATGTCTCTGGGCCCAGTGTCAAGCATGGGGAGACCTCTTTAGTAAATGATGCAAGATGGTGATGAGTACATGATGAATTATTTGTCAATACAAGGAAGAACTCCCTCAACTGGAGTGACGTGTCTATCCATAAGACGTTCTCCTATAAGAACTCTCACTCATAAAATCTCTTCATCAACATGACAAAATATCAAACTCTCACATGAAGTGGCATACAAGGATCCTCCAACATAGTAGCAAACAAGGATTTCAACATCAAAGTATCATCTAAGCAAAAATCAAAAGAAGACATGGCATTAGTGCATCTTATACCTCCACATCCAGGGATGGCCTGAAAATGCACACCTATGCTGAAGAAACATATTGCACGATTGAATTCCTAGCGAAAAATCACGAAATCTGACTGTAAACTTGACCCCTTTCCGACTCAGGCAAATTGGGCTCCCTGAGAATCTTAAAGATTCCCCAATGATTCTCTTATGTGGGTTGATTAAAATTTTTCTACTCAGATGAGGAAACTAATCATACCATCATGTCCCTTGCGAAAAACTGAGTATATTGAGTATAAAGTCAGTTTGGTTATGAAACTATCATTTTTGGGCCTATAGGGAATCTCAAAGATTCTTCAAGATTCTAGAAAGATTCTTTTCCATAGGTTGACTGAAATTATGCTGCTCAGAGGAGGAAAATGATCATACCATCACGTTCCTTGTGAAAAACTGAGAAGAATGAGTATAAAGTTGACCTAGTTTTGTCTCATTCAAAAATTAGCCTCTAGGGAATCTTTTAGATTCCATGCAGATTCTTGCATCATGGTTCCACCTTCAACATTTTGTCTCTGGAAAATCTGCTACTCATATTAGAAAATTGTCTGCACCATTAGACTCTTGATGAAATTATGAAAAATTTTAGCATAAAGTTGGCATGATTCCGCCATTGTCAAAATTCAGCTTCCAAGGGAATCTTTTAGATTCCTCATGATTCCTTCAGATCATGGTCCCACCTCCTCACGCCCGATGATGATTTTTCTCTATCGGCTTGCATGCATGGTTCCTTCACTCCATCTCCGTTCTGTGTTGGTCGAATGACCAAAAAAAAATGAATTTAAATAAAATTCGGTGGCAAATTTTCCAACGAGCCACTTGGCTCTCTTGGTTGGAAGAACATTATTTAAGAAATTTGTGGTTGAGGTGGGCCGGGTTCCAACCTTGCAACCTACCGGTTTTGGTTTTTTGGAGTTTTATTTAAATGACGATTTGTATAATTTATGGGGCCGTCTGTTGGGTGTGCCATCTAAGCTGATTGGGCGGGTTCGATTCCCGCCGACCCCAAACTATATATGTTTGTCGTTGAATGGTAGTTGGGAGGGTCCACCAATGGTTGGCCTACCCACCATTAATAAAATATATATTGTTTAAAAATGTGTGGTGGGTTGGCGGGGTTTTATGACTCGCTAACTATTTCTTTATATTTTTTTCATATATATTTAAAATGAGGAGTAGAAAACAGTCTGTCGATTTTGAAGGGCCATTGGAAGAATTAAATAGGCATCAATTTGGCAAGTTCTGGCCACTAGAAACCATCACTGCAAAGTGCCAGATTTTTGCCACATTAATTTCTGCCAAATTTGGTAGTTGCACCAGATTTAGTTAGGCTCCAAATTTAATTGGTGCTCTGCTAACTTTAGCGAATGGGCCATGTTGACGGAAGCTTTGACTGGCCATAAATTTCACAAACGAACTTAGATTGAAGTATTGTTTACATTGTTGAAAAAATTGCGATGAGCTATTTAATCTGACTCTATTTTCACTGTGAACCAAGAACTTTTATTTTTAAGCCTTTCTTGAGCCCTCATTGATCACTGATTGTTTCTGAAGCCACTTGGATCTAGGATCATATGAACCTTCTGAATATCAGGTTTAGTGGCACAGAAAATTAAACTTGGAAGCAAAGTGAGCAATGCTTGGATGCCAACCGACTAGCAATTAGGGAGTAGACAATTGTAACTAACATATGTTATCCTGCAAATTCTACTTTTTTCTATGTAGTTTTTGTCATATCTATACCTTCATAAATGTTTTGACTTTTGTCATAGTATATAAGTCTAGTAAGACTATCATTAGGAAACTCTAGTCCCATAGAATTCCAAAAATGATGATCATATTATAAACTTTTTCATGTATATATTATGATTGAACACAAATTTAATACAAATCGTACTTATTCTTATATATATATATATAAAACACTTTAATTTAAATTTTTTTTATTTTAATTAATAGAAAATATTATATTATGATGAAGTGAAATAATATTAAGTAGGGTTATGATAAAGGACAATTGCAAATCGATAGAACTAGCGTCAACATACTCATCCTTGGAATATTTGATATATTTATTACTGCAAAAGGTATTTTATAACCAAAACGAAAAAACAAACCATAGAACTCAAATATTTGATTCTCCAATAAACTTAAAAATATCTAATTTTTGTATCCACAGCTTTAATAATTTTAAAACATGAAATTTCATATAAATCATATGGACTCAACCTACACCACATATTACATATTACATATACATATACATATACATATACATATATCGCCATAGTCTAACTTATAAACGAAATGGATTTTTTCATGACGATTTTTTTGGCTAATTTTAATCAAAACATGACAGAGATTTTAAAAAACTTGAGTTTAAATTGTTTAATCTACATAATTAGAGCGCCCTAGGTTTTTCAGGGTGTTGAATCCATTTATGCATTCAAAAATGTATTTTGAACAACAAAAAATCTTGAAATTGTGTTGCTAGATTTTAGTGAATTCCGATGAAAATGACTATTCTGTCTATAAGTTAGTGTTGAAACCTAATCTGATGGATTGGGTGTACAACTATAATTAATGTAAATAAATAATAGAGAAGATAGAGAGTCATTGGGAGATGAACCGAACAGTCACTTCCTCTTGTATATAATAATAAACAACTTGAATGAATAATATGAGTTTTGATTTGAGGAGTTACCTCCTGGCCTGACATGGTATCAGAGTAGGTGCCATTTTTTGGCTTCCTTTTTAATTTGTAACTCCTATTCTATTTTGCCTTTGTTTTGCATCTTTTGCAGGTTGACATTTATGTCAAATCCCTGTGAAATGTCATTTATCGTTTAATACATTCGTTGAAGTGCATTGCATTGGAGCTAGCTATTGAAGCCGAAGGTGCTGTAATGACTTGGATTTCCTCTTGCTCTAAGTATGGTATATATACCCTTTCGCATTGAAGAACCATATATCCTTTTTTGTATTCCCTTGAGCTAGATCTCAAGTATTATAAACCCATATATAAATATCGTCGGGTTCGCTTTTTAATCGCATATCGCAAATCTCTTGCCCCGATCAATATCGTTGCATGTTTGCAATGCAATCATACCCTTTATTAAACCTGCTCGAACATAGTTCCCGAGGTTTCACTTTATCTGGCTTGTTCTCCACCATTGATCTCAACCTCCAGATCCGACGGCTGACATTGATTTCAGGGGGGACCACTTGCACGGTGGTTACCCGCTCGAAAAGTGCCTTTTAATCTCCATCGTTGATCATCACCTCAAAATAAAACGATTTATAGCAACTTCAGGTGCATTAGTTGCACGAGAGTTACCCGCCCAATACGAGCAGTTTTTCTTTCTCCCCTAGTCGCTACGTGTCAATCGCTTAGTGGAATCGAGTGCTCCCCTCTCAATACCACTTACTATTTTTTATCCGCTCGAAATACTGCTTGTAACCAGAAATCTGCCTTTAGTCGTGGTTATCGCCCCGACTTGTTTTTCTTGCGATAATCATTGATCGCTTACCATCAATGACCCTCCTCCGTTCATCTCCTCCGCTCATCTCTGTCATTCATCTCTTAACACCGTTCATCTCTTCGTTGTTCATCTCTTAAACGTCAAACTCTTGTATATGGGTGAAAGAAGGCGATACCAAGTTGAACGCTATTGGTATAACGTTGTTGGTATAACGATATGCATTCAATCATATCTATTGTGGGAATAGTTCTTAATGGAAAGGAGAATTATCCTAAATCAGGGAAAATTTTAAGAACCACCCTAAATTTATATGTATAGTAAATGGGCTAATCCCCATGATACATATGAAAAAATGGGAGGCGATTTTATCAATAATATAATATGTATATATAATTTTTTTGGTGAATCTCTCACCAGATTATATTATCTTGTACACTGATGGAGAATCTTTCACTGAATTATAAAATCTTGTAAGATCTTGCAAATTTACTGCATAAAAAAAATATTGCAAAATCCTTGAGGCGATAGTTTGTTAAAGATGAAACATATATGAAAAAATAATAAGAAAACATATTCATTAAACTGTAATATACTAACATACATGTTTGGAAAAAAGAAACATAATTTTCTCTTCCTACAAACAATGTTCCAAGTTTCAGTGGCTGTGTTTGTCAAGGTTCTTACAACACACTCTTTCATATCCTTCTATTAGTTTTGATCATATTCCACAACAAAGTTCTTGTAGGTGTTGATATTGACAATGAGTTCTATCAAGGTGGGAGAGATTAACCTTTTCTCTACAACTTGTCAAGCTACCACTTTTTTCAAGTTATCAAATTTCTTTCTTATTCCATAGACTCCAACTGCGAGATAAAAAAAGAAAAAACACATCAAGTTTGTTTACCCCAACATGCCAACAAGTAGCAAGCCCCAACTATATTCTATAAGAAAGTATTAGGTATCCCAAAGGCTTGAAGGGGATCTAATTAAAAGAAGTGATCATTGTGAGAATCCTTCCAATCAATATATGAATATATAAATGTAGATTTATTATTATTTTAATTGGAAATCTTCAATTAAATAATAAAATTTAATTACGTCTCTCCCAATCTAAATTTCTTATTAGCATAATTCACAACCCTCAAAGGTCTTGCATTTTTTAACAACGTTGTAACATGTAGATTAATTTCCTTTTTGGTGAACAATCTCCACCTTTTAGGAAAATATGGTGCAGTGGCTCGAACCCCTACAGATCGTTAGGACAAACTAAGAAGATTAATTTCCTTTTTGGTAAAAAATCTCCACCTTTTAGGAAAACATGGTGCAGTGGCTCCAACCCATACAGATCATTAGGACAAACTAAGAATAGCACAGAAGATGAAAGGTTGTACAAACCATCTTATTTTTCAAACAACTAATCCAACATCAGTACCTAAACTTTTTCATGAAGATATCATATTGAGAATGTTTGAAAAATGGTGAGAAATCTTTTGCCAGGGTGATATGGAAAGAGTGATAAGGTTTCATTGTTTTGAATTTTTTTTGTTAAATCAGAAAAAGTTAAAAACCAATATTAATGGAGATATTGGTATTTTTTACTAAATTTTGTGAAGTGACTAAATGTAGCTTTAACCATTCACCTTAAGATGTTTTTTTTTATAATATAATCTCCTAAGTCTATTTAATATCTTCATTATCATAAAAACAACCTATATCCATCTTAACTCCACATCTACCACTCTTAGAGGGATGAAATCTATTTATCCCTCTCAGCACTTGG